>VZUI01046041.1:0-73415 GCA_013401135.1 Cettia cetti | reverse complement strand
TTATTTTCCTTTTTCTTTTCATTAAATAGTCTTTCTAGTCTAGAGCCTCTCACTTCGTTTTCTTTCAAACCACAACATAGGGGAAAGAATGCTTTTCTATAGGTAAAGCACAGAAGTAGTAGATCTCCCTTGCAAAGCTTTCCCTGTTCTCAAAGGGAAGCCTGAGAATGTCTGCCCATCATTTGAACTGTGAAAGCAGATGAATTTATAGAGCTGATTCTCACACTGGAAGGATGTTAAGGACACAGCCACCAGGACCTGAAATAAAATCAAAGCATGATCTTGTTGGAAAACACCTTAAAGATCATCTCATTCCAAAGCCCCTGCCATGGGCGGGACACCTTCCACTAGACCCTGTCACTCAGAATCCCACCCAGCCTGGCCTTGAACACTTCCAGGGATGGTGCACCCACAACTTCCCTGGGCAACCTGTCCCAGTCCCTCAGCACCCATCACAGTGAAAAATTCTTCCTAATATCTAATCTAAACCTGCTCTCTTTCAATTTGAATCCATATCCCCTTGTCCTGTCACTACACGCTTTGGTAAAAAGTCTGTCTCCTTTCCTGCAGGCTCCCTTCAGGTACCGGAAGGCTGCTATAAAGTCTCCACTGAGCCTTCTCTTCTCCAGGCTGCACAATCCCAGTTCTACCAGCGTTTCCTCGAAGCAGAGGTGTTCCTTCCCTCTAATCATCTTGCTGGCCTCCTCTGGACTCGCTCCAAGAACCCCGTTCTCCTGTGTGACAGGTAGGAACATTCACCACCGCACTAACAAGCTATATAGGAGTTACAGCCTCCTCATTTATCAGTTCAAGACCCTCTCTCAAAAAGCAACAAGCGAACGACAAAGGGGCGCCTGGAAGCCGCCTGCAGCGACCCAAGTTGTGAAAACAAAGCGGGGCGCCGGAGCGGGCGCGCGCCGCCACCGCCTCAGCGGGCGCTGCCGCCGCCCGCGGCGGGGTGACACCCGGGGTGACACTCTGCGCTGGCACGGGGGCCGGCACAGCCCCCTGAGGGCCACGGGAAGTCTCTCCGGCGCAGGACCGCGGCGCCAGTCCCACCTTGAGCAGCTGCTGGTGGATGATCTGCTTCAGCTCCGAGGCTTTCTCCGGCGGCAGCGACATGGCGGAGCCGGCATGGAACGAGCCCCAACCGCCTCGCAGGGAGCGCGGGCAGCGCCGCCACCGCCCCCTGGCGGCAGCACGTGGGTGTGGCGTCCGCGCCCCGCTTCCTTCCTTCCTTCCCTCCCTCCTTCTTCCCTGGCTTCCTTCCTTTCTTCACTGCCTGCTTCCCTCCTCCCTTCCCGGCCGGCATGTTCATTCCATGCGACCGCGGTGGGGACTCTGCCGGCCCCGACTTTAAAGGCTTCACTCTGCTCATGGTGAGTCATGCTCCTGATTCTTCTTTCCCCCGCCCTCGGTGGGTTTGAGGGGTCGCTCCCCCCGATCCCTGTGTGGGGGCTCCGCTCCTATGGGACGGCACACGGGGGGCTCTGGTGTTTCTCCGTGCCCTGCCCGAGGGTCGTCCCTGGGTACTTGGCCGCGGGGTAAGCGGAGAAGGCGCAGGGCAGGTGGTGTGTGTGGAATCTGGGGGGTGCTCTGCCGAGGAAAAGAGGGTTTGGAGGGCTCTGTCTGCAGCAGAGTTTAGCGCGGTCTTCGCCCTTTCTGTCAACTTCTCCCTCCTCAGAACCCCGGGTTTGCCCCGACAAGACGATCCGTTCCGAGTTGCAAGAGCTATATTTTATTTTAGAGCAATAGCTATATGCTATTTCAGAGCTATAGTTACATGCTGTTGCTCTAAAAATTAATGCGCCCTTATTTGCTTTTACTGGATTTGCAGCACCCGTGGGTTGCCACTGCAATAAAAACTTGGCTTTTTTTTAATTTAGATGCGATATACAAATGTTTCCAATGTAAAAAAAAAAATAATCATTATTGCTACATTTAAATCTCGGATTAAGATTATTTTAGGAAGTGTTTTTATCGCCTTCACACATCGTGTGACATCAGTGTCAGGTCATGTGCCCGGGGTGACGATGTCGGTGTGGGACGAGAGCTCCAGCGCCGGCTGCGGGGGGGCAAACGCCGTCTTTTCTCGCCTTGCTGGGTTAGCTTCAGGGAACCCCATTGCTTCCCAGGCAGGGCTGCACAGCCCGGGATGACTGTGCAGGCTGTGCGGGAAGTCATTCCGTCAGCTGACAAGCAGCAGGAAGCACATCACTGCCGAGCTCCTGGCGTGGGACTGGCGGGGAGCTGGCTACCATCCGGGGCGTGGGGACACCCAGGGCTGCCGCGGCCTCCTTCGCCTCCTCTCAGCCTCAAATCCGCTGTCTTTATGCAGTGGGCAGCAACAGCAATTCTTAGATTTGATTATAAATTAGAGGAAAGCAACCGAACGTTTTATGGTTGTCTTCCTGTAATAGTTTCTTTGGAGGGACGCAGACTCTTGACTTTCTCTTCCGTGCCATCATATTAGGTCAGTATAATAGGTCAGTGTCTGCCCCGATTGATGATAACCCACAGCAATTCCTATGAAATTAATTTAAGGGCACCCTTCTCATTTTTATCCTTAAAAAAAAAAAATTTAAAAACCTACTCTTGTCTGTGGGTCAGTCTGAGATTTAGAGGTTTAATATGTAATATTATTAATATTATGGGCATCATATGAGGTTTACCAGTCTCACATCAGTTGCTTGAGTGGCTTTTACCTACTCTCAATCCAAAAATGTGGAGAAGGAGGTAAGCTTCCAAGCTGTTCTCTCAATTTACAATGAGACAGATGTATTCACAGAAGTGGCCAGGACGTTTTTTGTTGGACAGTGACCAAATCCTATATTTACCAATTCCGGTAGGAAATAGTCACCTTTGCCAGAGGATGAGCTGCCACTTTTAGAAATCATATTTGACCAGGTTTTAAGGAATTTAAGCTTTCACTATTTGAAGAGCACCTTTTGCCATCCATAAAGCACTCTGTAACTTGGTTCATTCTATTTCTTCAGCCAGCAGTGTCCGTGGGAAATGTCGGTCAGTTGGCAATAGATCTGGTGATTTCTACACTCGACATGACTAAAGTTGGTTACTTCTACACCGATTGCCTGGTGCCAATGGTTGGAAATAACCCATATGCAACAGCAGAGGAAAACTCAACGGAGCTGAGTATAAATGCTGAAGGTGGGTATTGAATGCTGAAGGTATTTACAGGGGGCATAAGATGCAAGAGCATCACATTGACATTTTTGTTGCTGTTAAATTTTGCTGATGTACTTAAATTAAGGTCAGTAATAACAGCTGCAGAAACCTACAGATAGGAACGTATTTACACTTCACAGAGGAAACTGTTCCTGTTGTTATTTTGAAAAATCAATTTGACATTTGAAACCAGTAAGAAATGTTGAATTTGAGCCATACTGCAGTGCAGCCAAAACTCTCTGTGCTGTTAATCCAAAGCAATATCAAGTGTGGACATACTTAAAATAAATTATTGAAATACAAGTTGAATTTCTGATTTAAAAGGATGCTCTTCTTCCTTCCTACATGCCTTTGCCTTTTTCCTGTGTAATGTTTCTCCCACTCACCCTAAAAAGTCTTAGTTTCTTTTCCTACATTGATCATTGTATTTTAGTGGATTTTTCTACCCTCTTAAATCACAGAAATCTCAGAATAATCCATCAGTCTTTGCATATGTTATCTGACTCATTACAGGAGGCAAATCCTCATATCTTTCATAATTCAATCCTTGAATTTAGTACAACTGAAACTCAGTCTTATGAAAATACAATGCAGAGAACAGTGGATGTTATCAGTCATTCCCATATGAATTGGTAGTTGAAATGTTTACTATCCTGAAGTTTGTAAATGGAGTCATTCTTGATATATTTAAACCCAGATCTCTTTCTCAGTTTCTGCTTAACAAGACTTAATGATTTCTTCTTGTAGTGTACTCCTTACCTTCAAAGAAACTTGTAGTTCTGCAGATCAGGTCACCTTTTATAAAGGTATGTATGTTCATTGATTGTTCTTACTTCACTATTTGGCAAATATCAAGTGGTCTGGTGAAATTATTTTTCTACATCATGCTGTAACAACTTCTGCAGTTGGTACAGTTTTACTGATTTCTGCATTCATTGAGTGTTGAGGTTTTGATTTTGTTTTTCCAAGCCCCACAACAGCTGCCTGTGTTGGTAGATTTTAGTGTAAATCTCTCCTTAGTTATTAAGAGTCAAGAAAATACAAAATGGTCTGGAGTTGGTCTGTTAATTTTTTTCCTTTACATTTATTGTTTTTGTATGTTCTTTGTAATAGCTTTATTCTTTTTTTGTGTGTGTGTGTCATGCCAATTTAATTATTTCGTAATATTCTGTATTCATTTTAACTGTGTTCATTTGGTAAAAATGAGGAATTTAGTATTACTCATTAACTGGACAGTGGCTGTAATTTAAAATAAGCAGAATGCCATGACAGAAAAAAAAATTGTGGTGCAGTATTTTAGCAGTTCAAAGTGTGGAAAAATACTGTGTGATCCTGCCATCCTATCTTGCTCTAAAGCTTTTTCCTTTGATATTAATGGCACACAAAAGAGGTGGTATTGTTGTTGTTGACATGGTCTTAATGATAATTCTTACAATTCTACGTGTAGTTTTGCTTAAGTAAAGAACCAGGACAGTTCTCTGCTTTCTAATAATATATGTGGGGCCAAAGACTAAGTGGATATTAAGAATAATTTATATCACTGCTAAACATTATATATAACATCTAGCATTGTTGAGGACACATCAGATGTTTCACTTTTATTTTCTGTGTCTTTCATAAAGAACAAGTACAGGCCCTTCTGTGAAACCCTGCTTTCTTGGGTGAAGAGCAGCAAATGTGCAAGGGTTGTCCTTCTGTCCAGCAGCCACGCATACCAGCGTGATGATGAGCAGCTTCTGGGGTATGTTTGTGTCCTAAAAAGACCTAATTGATGTTTCTGGCTGCTTTTGACTGAACTATTTCCCTGTACTTCCATGTACTGAGTACTTTTGGCAGGGTGCCTTTGCTTGCATGCTTACCTAGGTCATTAAATGCTTACTTAGTATGCTATCAAAACGTGATGTTACACAGGATTAGTCTCTGAATTTTCTGGGCTATCACTGTCAGAAGTACTGATCAAATGAAAAGCTGTAAGCAAATTGCACTTGGGATGCACTGCCAGGCACCAGAGCCTCAGTTTTAATTTCTTGTGGCTGCAAGCAATGTCAGGAATTAACTGCTGATATACAGGTCACTGGTTAGATTTTTAATAGTTGACTGCAGTATTGGTTTGTGTCTGACCATCTTCATCACCATTCTGCATTTGTAAGGGGTTTTTTGATACACTAAGTTGTCCTTTTTTTTCTTAATAGGAAGTCATCAGTTGTTATTTGTTGGGAGGAAACTGCAATGTTGCAACTGCAATTGTTTTTTTACTGGAAGTTACCCATCCAAAAACCAGGAATGTCTTGCTGATTGAGGGCATCATAATTGGTGATTTAATGAGAAACAAATAAAATCAGTATTTCTGCAGTTCTTATCCTCAGGCTCTATAAATGTATAGGGCTTCAAAAGATGTTTAGATCTATCCCAGATATAGTGGTAGATCCATACAATTGCAGGATGGCTGGCTAACATGGAATGAAATGAGAGGGACTGATGGTTATTTGATGAAGTCTGTCCTGGTGATTTAAACCCTCCCAGCTCCCTCAGCATGACAGACCAACTCCCTTATAGCAGATTTACTAAAGAGCGAGGGTAGTGCATTCAGAAAATACTTTGAACTTGACTAAAGTCTGAATGTATTAGTAGTGTGACCTTGTTAAAAATGCTGCATCATAGTAAAGTCCAAGTTTACCCTAGCAAATTTTGAATTAATCACATCCTATCTGAAGGAAGAAAAACACATTTTATTTGTAAATTATTTTAACAACTATAAGCAATTCCCCTATTTATATGCTTATGTATTTGGCACTTGCCAATTATTTGAACCCCTAAAAAGGTACTTAAGTTCTCTTTATGGCAGAAAGTTGAGTAGTTTGTACAGTTTTGAGGCCACAGACATACTTTCCAACTTTGATCTGAAGAGAGAGAGAATATCAGAGCAATTCTTCCCTGCAGGTGTGAGGTCCTCAGTGCTTGCACCTTCTGTCTGCCACAAGTGACAGCTGTGTAGTGCCCTTCCTTGGCAGGCTCAATGCATCTTCACTTGTTTCTAGGACACCACTGCGCTACCTGCTCACACCCGATCTGGAGAAAGCAGTTGGAGGCCGCATGAAGGAGCTAAACTGGAAAGAAATGGAAAAAGTAGCAGCTTACCCTGGGATAAGTGATACAGACAAAGTTCTGCATATACCTGGAGGTGGCATCACAAAATTATTATTTACTGAGAGGTGAGCTGCCTAAAGATAAGCACAGAAAGATATCAGAAGTCTTTGTTTTTTAGTACTTGGGTAAAATTATCTTATAAACTTTTATGTTACAGGAAAAAAAAAGTCGTTCTTTTTATAGAATAGAATTATTCTATTCTATAGGAATAGGATTTCTTTCAGGTCAGGCCCATGATTAGGAGGAAGAGAAGTAGGGAGTCCTGGATCCTAAAGTTAGAATAAGATAAAAATATAAGGGAATAGGCTAAAAGAAAATAATAAAGTCTTTTCAGTTCTGATCCCACTCAATCTGGTATCTGATATTATCCAAACTACAATTTGTAAATAGTAGAATTCCTGTTCCTGTGCTATTTTAACTGAAACTGTTTTCTGAGGCAAATAGTTCCGTCAGTTACACAAAAAAAAAACACCAAAACCCCACAAACAATTCTGAGCGCTATGAATTAGTTAAGATTTCAGGGCCAGCAAAAAAATTAGATGTGGGGGTTTTTAGTTCAAAAGCACATGCATCAGACTTTGTGCTGAAAGCTGAGTTTTTAAATTTTATAAACTAATACTCATTTATAGCACAACTGATGTGTTTTGCACATTTTGCACAACAAAAGATGTGTTGTGTCAGGTGGAAAATTGACTTTTATTTTTAAATTATTACTTTTGACACCTGACCACACTGTTGCATTCAACAGCAGCAAAGGTACTAGTGCCACATTTACCTTTATACTGACTTAATATGGAAACAATATACAATTGCAAAAGAAAAGACCTGCCAGGAATTGAGGTAAAAATTTAAAAATAACCGTCTTAATATCTAAAATAAAAGATGTGAATATTCTGAGTGAAGTAGTGATATGCAGCCTGCAAAACTGCTGGTTTAAAATACACAGAAAGATATGGAGTGATTGTATCAAAGGATGTGTATAGGTACCTCACCAGCACAAAAAATGCAAACTAAATATGTAAAAGGCCTTAATACTCTTGCAAGATGTAGAATTCCTGCCTTGCAAAGTAAAGAACAAATTCAAGACTAAGCAAAAGAGGATGAAGTGTGAAAATGTGATCAAGGAAATCTGGAGAGGAAAAAAAATACACATATCCATACATTTTTCCTTTTTGGTTTTGGCTTTTCACAAGATACATGCATATTGTTGCTGCTCTCAATACATAAATATAATTGTTGTGGATCTAAAAACAAAATATAAACAAATCCTTATTTCTTTGCAGCTGTTCAGAAGGAATCCAAATGGCAGTTCTTCTGAAATTTTGCTCAGAAGGAGACAACATCCCTGATGCATTTGTTCTTGTAAACTATCTTAATGAATGGCTCCAGCTAATTAAAAGTGAAGTAAGTACTGTTTGATCTAAAGTTCTTGCTTTCATATTTTATATCCATTATTTTCATTTTTCTCCAGTCCAGATGGGTTCCATTTTGGCTCTTGGTCATCAAGAATATGCCAAAGAAAATATACATTTGTATTAAAATCTCACTGGGAGTTTCCCCACCTGAAAAAACAAATCTGATCACCAGTTCTTTTGTTTGACAGGTGTGGGCAAAAGTGGTGCAAAGGTCTGATTGAGTTCTCTCTTCCAGTGCCCTTCTCTAAAGCAACTCACTGTGACACTGACACTTTTACTGCTGCCCATTATTTTAATACCTCTGCCAGTTACGTCCTTACTACTTAGAACTTAATTATTCTGGGTTTATTGCAGAGCAGCAATTCCACCGATCCTTCTTCACAGTGGAAGATACCGAGTTCTTGGCGCTTACTTTTTGGTAATGGTCTCCCACCTGCCCTCTTCTGATCAGCTCTGAACTCACTGTGAGTCACACGTGGGGTCACAGATGTCCCTTGAGGTGGTGATTCCACAGTAACTGCCAAGGAGCAGCAGCTTGCTTTGGTGTCTGCATAAATGCTTTATTTAAAAAAAAATTCCTTTTGTGTATGTGGGTAGCTAAAAAAATTAAGGTAACTTTCATAAATTCACCAAAGAAATATGTTTTGTACAGTTGTTTATTGAGTAACTTTGGTTGGAAAAATAAAATATTTTTTAAGAAACCTTTTGCTGTGGTTAAGTATTACTGCCATGGACAAGCTTAAGGTGCTCCTTTTTAATGCAGCTGAGAACTGAGAGTGATGTGTAGGCATGGATTTTTTTGGAAGATAAAACCCTCCACTTCCATGTAACTGTGGATCTTAACTTTTTTTTCCAAGACTTCCTTATGAGGTAAGTGAAGGTCAGAAGTTGTCTGGTTTTGCCTTCTTTTCTCAATGCTGTTGTGGTAGCTTCAGCTGGGGAGACTGCAAGCAGTGTTAAGAGCCTGTTCTCTGTCTGCATAGAGTCATACAATGGTGTGGGTTGAAAGGGTTCCTGAATATTGCCTAGTTCTAACTCCACTGCTGTGGCAGGGATACCCTCCACTGGGTAGAGGTGTTGCTCAGAGCCCCAGCTAACCTGGTTTTAAACACTTCAAGGATGTGGCATCTACAACTTTTCTGGGCAACTTGAGCCTGTGCCTCACCACCCTCACAGTAAAAAATTTCTTCTGAATATCCAGCCTAAACCTACTCTCAGTTTGAAGCCATTTCCCTTTATCCTTTCACTACATGACCTTATAAAAAAACCCTCTCCAGCTCTCTTGCAGGGCTCCTCTGGAAACTGGGAGGCCACAATTAGGTTACCCCTGAGCCTTCTCTTTTCCAGGCTTCTGTTCCATTTCCAGAAGCTGTTAAGATGCTGAAACTAAAGTTTTCTAGGTCAATATGCCTTCTTAGATTGAACATTAATACAGTGTTCTGAAATACAAAGGAATCAGGGAACCTTGCCTTGTATCAGGCAGTCTGGTATCTGTGTGTTTTACAGGCTTAGTCTGAGACAGAGTTGTGTGATAGACAGTTCACGTGTTCAATGTTTTTCATGGTATCTGTTGCACTATAGTATTTAGCCATGTGTTCAGTTTTGGCCTTTTGGAAGTGCTTGGTCACATCAGCTGATTTAAAAATAATTTTAAATTATGGATGCAAGATCTAGAGTAAAAAACTGAGAATTAACCAAAATATATTTTAGGAGTTCCCAAAGGTATCCGGACTGGTAAGCTGGCAAGTCAAAATGCAGATGCAGTCAGGGAAAGCAGACAAAAGCCCATGCATGTAGCACAAGGCAAGTCTGGTAAGCCTAAAGCTAGTTGGAAAAATAACCATATTCAAATTGAGCCAAGTGACTATAAGGTGTATATAATGCAGGAGAGCAAATTAAGTCTGGAGGGACTGACCAGACAGAAGCTATGAAAGGGGTGTTATTTGCTTCACAGTATTTTTCTTAAGTGAGCCATAGATGTTCACTACCTCCTCAAGAGGCACAGCCGGGCGAAACCTCCAGAAGGGAAAAAGAGAACATTGGGAGTACTTTCTGAAAGAGCAAATCCTCAGGGTTTTCATGTTCCCTGTGAAGAAGGTAGAGGGCAGTCGAATCCTTGTGAGAGGAACAAGGCCGCAGCGTCTCCACGGCCGGCAATTCCACAGGCGGCGCTGCCCTTGGCCCCGAGCCACTCCTGTCTCCAGTGCCGGGACAGGCAAGCGCAGCCCCTGCACACACCAACCAGAACCTTCCTGCAGGACAAGGCTGTGCCTTTGCCCTGCTGTTTAGATGACTAGCAGAAATAAAAACACCTCTGTGACACCGCCCTTAAGCATGGAGGAAAAAAAAAGCAGTCAGTAAATCCCAGCTTCTTCATTTGAAAAAACATGCCTTTCACAAGTCTGATCATTTTAAGCCCGTTTCTTTAAAGCCTACAAAGACACACTCACTTGGTCCTTTCTCTCCCATTCCTTCACCTTTTTAAATACACTTTCCCAACAGTAGTCAAGAATTGGGGCCTGTGTAGAAATAACCAAAGAAGTATACAGGGCTTCTCATGAGCAAGACTTCTCATGTCACAAGACAGCACTCTACAAAACCAAAAAACACCCCAGTCTTGGAACTACTCTATCTTGATCTCCTTTGCTGATTCATCAAGTTGGCTGACATCAACTTTATTCCAACATCTCAGTAGCTGAAAACCATTTAAAAACTAAGGGCAATCAACATTTTTATTAGGATACTCAGCTGTCTATGCCCCTCAAGATAAACGAGTTGCATGTGATAGCAGCAGGTAGAATAGTAAGGCACAGGCATATTTCCAGTAGTCACACACTGCACGCTTACTCACAACTCCAAGAGGAGGAAAATAATGAAAATCTAAACCATAGCTAAAGGTAAAAGGCATGAACAGCTGAACAGCTGAAAGCCTTATCCAAAGATGTCCCAAGTGGTATAAACAGGCCCTTCCTGTAATCAACAATAGCAGGGTTTGTTGCAGTGGTTTTGGCAAAGCTTGATCTCTTGCTATAAACACTCCCGGCTTCACAGCTGCACCAGCTTGAAAACTGAATCAATTTGCAATGTTGTTTTCTCCTCCAGCATAGGCTCAGAACAATGGTAATCATGTAAAGAAAAAAAAAATTGGACAAACCAGACTGGCAATTTAGACTATTTCAGGATGGTGTCAAGTGTGTCTTTAGGTCAAGTAATAACATTAAGTACTCCCCTGCTTCAGCTTCCCCTTCAAGTTCAACACAACTCTAAATATGACTACTTCCATGAATGGCCTCAAGACCAAGTTTTGATTAGATTTCAGGCTGCTGCCTTTTTTAGCAAAAATTGCCTGAGCTGGACTAGACTGCACCCCCCTCCACACTTTAGTAATTATATGACTTGTACAAAAACCTGTTACAAAAATATGCAAGGTGTAAATTCCATGTAAAACCCCATCATATGCCAGTTTAGACAGTCATGGTAAATACACAAGAGTTTTGTGAGTTAAGGCTTATCTGAAGCCATCAGAGAACAAGTGCATAATTGAGATCAGCTCTGCTACAGAAGACACAGGGCTGGGAACCCTGCTGACCTCGTTGGAAGAACTCCTTTAAGCAGCACTCTGGCTTACCCATTTCCAATCCATCCTGACTATGTCAAGGAGAACACTGACAGAAGGTGGGAGACGTGAAGGAAAATACCGTACATAGAACACACAGCAATGGCACAATGCAAAACCTGTTTAATTACAGACACCATTGACTTCTGTGCGCTTTTTGTTCCTCAGCTCCCGTTAACTAAACGGGACCGTGCATCGAGAGGTCAGGTTTTCCCTCTTTCCTCCCTTTAAAGCATCACAAACAGAACACTTCCCTGTCACAAAGTTACTCTGAACATTTTGTGCATATTTTATAGCAAACATAAAAAGGATTACCAAACCGACTGGTCAGATTAATAAAATAATATTCTTAGTGGTGTATTACAAAAGAAATGTGCAAGAGTTCCTCCTAAATCAAACTACAATACTTAGCATTAATGAAAATACTTGCATAAAGCACACTCTTAATAATTTTGCCATTTTCCAGTTAAGACAGGTATCATGAAATTTTAAGGCAAAACCCTTCTTTATCCACAACGCACACTCTTAACAGGTTCTCCCTAACATAACGCGCACACAACAGCACATCATCAATTTAAAAAAATATTTAATGCTGCCAAAAAGTATAAAAATACAATAAGAATGGCAGTACAAAACAAAATACTTCCTAATTTATTTCTTTTACATCTTTCTACATTAATACAGGCATTATAAAAACACAAGATGGCATATTATTTTGTTTTGCAAAGTAGCACACGCTGCTGGTGGTCTTCATCCCCTCGGTGCAGTTTACGTTGTAAACAGATAACTGAGGTCTTCTTGGTACTTAACAGACCTCACTTTTTGTTCCCGAAGAGGGGGGATCATGTCTCGCTTTGCATGTCAATAATTTGCAGTTTATAGCTGCAGAATATTCACAAGTCGCCAAGGCTTAGGTGTCAGTCAGTCTGGGCCTGCGATATACAACCAAAAGAAAGTCACCGATTCAGTACAGAGTAACCGGGATAAAAAACATAAAAAAAAAAAAAAACGAAGAACTGAGTGCGGGTTTGCAGCTCACTGTCAACACCAAACAGCTTCTCAAGTGTTCCCTGGAGCAACTACTGCCTCTGAGCAAATACTCTTGGAAAGCCGCTGCTTTTCCAGAATGTATTTCCATGTTACAGTACAAGGCACATCCTTGCTGGAGAGTTTCAAGTACAAGTGTCAGTCCAGCAAACCACTTCCTCACACATGTAACCACAAGCACTGCAGAAGTCTCCTTGGGCCTCAGAGGGACTATGGCAGGCTACATCTCAAAACACATCATCTCACACAGCTTTGAAGGCAAATCCTGCTACAGCAGCTCCACAGAAATTGTCTCTAGGAAAAAGATTTCCTGTAGTAGTAATGAGAAAGACACCCCAGCCCTGGACATTTTGCTCCTAAGCAAGGAAAGGCTCTACTCCGAGTCTACAGAAAGAGACAGCACCACACCCCCAAGCTACTACAGGTAAACTGCGTCTGAGTTCTGCAAGCACTACACTGATTCATAAAGCAGCTTTCCTCCACCAGTTATGACGCATTGAAAGAGGCCTTCCAAGTATGTATCCTTCCAATTTAAATAAAGACTCGGACAGAGATGCAATTTTGAACACGTTTATTTTTTGTACATAAAAATGAAAGACTGACTTAAAACTTTGGGGGCAAACAAAAAGGCCCAGGAAGACTACTGTGTGTTACGTCACCTTTGCAAATACCATCCTCTGGCTTAAGCCACTTGGCCCTGCAGAAGACTTCCTCTTTTGTCACTGTTAATTTAGTTTCTCATGCAGTCCTCAAGTGTCTCAGGTTTTACTATAATGCCAAACAGCAAACTAAATAATTTGGTTTACATTCATTAAACATAAAGCTAACCAGGCTTTTTCATTGCCTGCATGATCCAGTCACACATACATGCATACACATTTACGCCTCTTCCCTTTTCAGGGGGACATAAACTGATGTCAGTAAACCATATTACTCGAGGTTCAACAGAATAAGCCACATTTCACTGGCAACATCTCACTTCCATAACAAATCCAGAGGTTTTTTCCCAAATTGCTATTTCACACGGAATTAAATTATTTTACTTAATACATTTCAAGGAAAATACAGATGTACCGTCACTAAGTGGACTGTCCCTGCACCAAGAACACAAATAGGAAACCTAGAGGATTAATTCCAATCTTGCAAACCCCTTGCAGTGGAGGTCCAAATGTTTGCTAGGTATTTTTTTATGAAAATGTGCATGACTTGTACACAAGTGTTCATCTGAGTGTCAAACACTTTTTAATTAGAGATGCCCACTATGCCTCAAATATTTTGACTGATGCATTTCCAGAGAAGAGGGGAAAACCAACAGAGTAACATTTTGAATCGAGCCCAACGACATTCTAGAAGTAGCATGGGACCAGCCAGCAGTTTGCCAGAAATCAGGGAGGGGAGAGGAGAGGGGTCAGAAGGCATGTCCTTCAGTTTCACCCTTTAAACATTTCCTATGACAGGTGGGGATCAACAGTTCTTCATTTAGGCCCATATTTGTTCCTATTTAACATCCAAGCTGTGCAAAACTGCTGCAAATTTAAATCCTCCAGAATAAGAAAGTATCACAAGGGCTTAGTGTGCAGCAAGGAAAGCAATCCTCCAGATTTTGGGTTTTAAGGATTAGTGATGGACCAGAAAGAAGATTTTTATCCAAATTATTTCCTGGAATGTATAAAGAGACCAATCATTTGATTTTCCTTACTATTCTCATACTATCATGAACAATTCACTGTTCAAAATAGTATTGTACAAGGCTTGTACTGGTTCATCCTCCTTAAATTACTAACATTTAAGACTCCCAAGGTACTTGCAATCACAAACTTTTACAGAACAACTGCTGAATGTGCAAGTCCTGCTTTATTGCATCAAGAAGGTAACAGAGTGTGAGGTGATCTGAATTGGCTGCCCCCTTCCCTGCCCCACCCTGAACTGAGGAATGCTTACTAAGGATCAAGAAAACTGAAAAGCCAGAATTTAGAAAATTGAATCAGGAAAGAAAAAAATCAAGTGACAACTTGAAAAGCTGCAGTTAAGAGTTCAGTGCCTGTAGGATGCTGGTAGCCCAGGAAATCCTCCTCATGCCAAAAGAAGGGCAATAAATGACAGTGTGGTATCAGTCCAAGTTTCGCCTGCAATTTTTCCCTAGCTGCTTTTAAGTATCTAGAATAAAATCTGGAATATTTCTGTTACAAAAGCATTTAAATTACATTCCATGTATTTTTCCATAACCAAAATATCTTTATAAGGCACATACATTTACACCTACTATCAGTTATAGCGGATACTGAAAAACCTGTCCTCAATTTTTAAAGGAAAAAAAAGAAAATCTTTTGACAGTCTCCTGCTGGCTCAAAGTTACTGTGATTGTAAAAATTGTGAAATGTCTTAAAATACATGAGCTGCCTGCTTGTGTTATGTCCCAGCAGTCACTGAGCTATTGCACAGTTGGTCAGCAATGCCATGGAACAAACTGTCTTGTTCTACTGACGCACAACTTTGCAAATCGAGCACTCCATGAAAACACACTTGTTTTCCTCATCAGAACCCTTCAGCATTTGTTTACTATACAAACAGCATAGTCCAGAATAGTATCAGCTATTGTGAAATGGGAATTTTAAAGAGTAAACTGTACTTAGCTTTGTGTAGTAAATGTCAGAGTAATTGGGCCCCATGCCTCGTATGTGACAACCAAGCTTGGACGTACTGGAAAACTTTGAAGTCAATTCCTTTGAATAAGGAGCAAATAATCATCGAGCTCTTTGGGTACTTTTCAGCAGTAAATCCAAGAAGTGCTTTACAAAATGGGGGAGCGGGGTGGAAGAAAATCCCCAAGGCCCCACACCCAACAGAAAACAACCAAGCTTAGAAAACAGAAGGAGAAAACATAACTTCTCTGACGTTACCAAACAAGGCGATGCTTGAATAAATAAAATTCCCGTTTCAAAGTACAAACCAGTCCTACAAATTACTAGATCCCAGCTTGAACAACAAGCTACATTCAGCCATATACTATCTCTGCATTCAAAGGTAATTTAAAGGGCAGAAAGTGGTTTGTGTTGAATTACTATTTAGAAAGTGCTACTACCCCAAGTAATGGAAAGGGAGTGTTCAGTAATTTTAAAGGGGTTGTAGCACAGATACTCCCAAAATATTAGTCATCAAGTGTTTTACTAATATAGTGCTGGGGAACCTGAAAAGCAGTTCTAGACTTTGTGAAGCTACCGAAGTGGCTCATACAGCTGAAAACACTGGGTATGGCAGAACACTACCAACATTTCTTTTCTATTAGAGCCACCCTTGAAAGTCCAACTACCATTTCCTTTGATGTGTTTTCTACAACTATTACTGATGAATTAATTTTATTCTTTCTAGCAATTAAAATCTATAGACACACAAAACATTATGATTTACATTTAACGGAATGTCAGAACTTGAACAAAGTTGGCCTTCAAACAGTAGCTGAAGTCAGAACACATTTATCAACAGTATGACTTTCAGTGGGGGCTAAGTTTTCAAAAGCCTTAAAAAAAATACCACGTCTTACTTAAATAATGAAAACTACAAAAAATAAATAAGGAATGCAAATTAACAGAGTAGAAACTGGCAAGTGCTTCATCAGACCCCTAGCTGCTCATTTCAAACTGGAGAGTCAAATATGGGGAATGGTTGCACTATTCTTTTCATGCACAAATTATAATTACACTTAGTTTCAAAATGAAATTCTTTTGGTCATAAATCTGTACAAACTGAGCTTTTAAAAGTACAGTGAACTACAAAAAGATTAAATATGCAATTATAAAATATATTTATCCTAGGTCATAAGAATATAAAATGTTTATGTTCATGTCACTACTACATTACACATTACACGTATTTAAGGATAACTTCTTTGCATTAATAACGTAAATGATACAACACTGTTTATTGCTTATGTCAGGCATGTAAATTTAAATCCAGACAGCCTTCAGTAGCTAAACCTCCATGGTTCAGCATTTGTTCAAGATCTGGTAGAACACCATTTTAAAAAGTGTATAAATAGTTGCAGCAAGTTTGTACCTGCTCATATTAAACAAAAAACATCAATTCTGTGGGGGGGCAGCAGTTCATTTTTCTAAGTACCTGCAGTGGAAAGTCCTGAGATGTCGACATGAGATCAAGTTTACATCACTTCTCTATTGCATGTAACAGTCTGTACCCATTCCAGGAATAAGGAGTTTATGCCTAAAGTCACACCCCTACTCATTACCTTCCAGCAAAATTAGCTGTTGGAGCAGTCACACTTACTGTTCACTTACAAGGAATGTTCTTGAAAATACATTTTCCAGCAAGAATAAGCACCAACTAAAATCAGTGTACCAAACCCAATCTTAGTGAGAATAGGTTTCCAGTATAACCACCTTTTTCTTTTTCTTTCAGTCTCATTTAGCTTCTGCTTCATCTGCTGCAGCTTCTGTGCTGTGTTTGCTCTTCTATCCTCCCGCAGTCGTTTTCGGACAGAACTTAAAAAGAAGAAAAGGTGAATCTTACACTGAAGAACAGGAAAGAAGGCTATTATAATATTAAAACAAACCTCACTCCAACACTCCCATTAGTTAACCCACCAGTAGCATATGGCAGCAGTATAAAAAATCCAAACCAAGCAATCTTTTATTATGTTTTAGCCACCTTGATGTAGAGAGTTTCAGATAGTGAAGTCCCACAAATAACGTAAATGACAGATGTGAAGATGTACATGGTACTTCACCTATGAGTTTGACAGAGAAGGGAATTAGTTAAATTATCTGAGCTGAGTCTTTCAGCCCTGTCTGTGCCCCATTTGGTGGCTGAGATGTTTCGTGTGGAGGCTGCCTTTATATGCAATGCCAGGTACCTTACAGGGGTGCCTCCACTGCGGAGTTCACACCAGCATCAGTGATACAGTAACTCCAAGCCCTACTCACAGCTGCATGCAGGTTTAATAGTATTCATGTCAGCATGCAAATCAGATCTTGGTAAAGGACACATAATACACCTGAGTTCTGTCTGTTACACTAGCAGGATGACCTTGTAATTCCTGTCTCCAAAGTGCCTTCACAATCTCTAAGACAGCATAACTGACACAAAAACCAACTTTGATTGACTTCTAACACACACCCATACCCTCACTCCTTTTTGTGAGGGGCTCCTTCAAACATCTACAGAATTTGTTATTCTCTCTCAAAACAATCATGAAGACACAAAGAAACTCACTGGAGCATTTGATGAGCTGGCTGTTATTTTGGAATTCCAGCCTATATGCATTGAACTGCTGTGTCTTGTCTCAGGCTGTGGCCCTTTGGGACAAACCTTTCCTCCTTCTGTGTATCACATGGCTCAGATTGGCACAGACCCAGCCCAATTTCTGGATCTCTGGCTATAGATCAACATATGGCAACCCACATGTGAGAAGGCCCAAGTGACGCAGTGCCTCCCAGCTGAGGCATCAGCACTTCTAAGAAAAAGGCAAATTTACCTGACATGGCTGAACCACAGGAACCTACTCACAGCAGGTAGATTTAACATGAACACAGGGTCACACATGGCTCCAATGATACAATTTCAACCACTACACAGAAAGTGGTACTTGATAACACCTTTGTGTTTCTGAGGAACCATGTAATTTTTGAACCATAAGATAACACTGTATTTAAAAGTCAGTATGAAATTATGCTGGACAATTTTACGACCTCATTCACACTTCACAGCAGAGTTCACTGACAATTGGTAAAGAAAATGCTTTCAAAGTGTGATGTCTAGCTGCTTCAGTTAGAGACATTTGCTTTTCTTCTCTTGACTTCTGAACAGTAAAACCATATCACAAGGAATCATTGAGGTGGTATTTTTAAAATCGTTGAGTAAGACAGTCAAATACCACCTGTTCCCTTGCTACTGCAGAAAGATCTTGAATGTTTTTACAATAAGAAAAGCAGATAATTCAGCCTTTTGAGAGAGTGTATCTGCCTTTTAGAAGTTTCTTTATCACGCCTACTTTTCAATGTTCCCATCTGTGGTATCTTGAACTTTAGTGGACAGGTCAGTGTTTATTTTCTCCATCTGATCTTTGTTCTCCATGCTTATGCTGTTCCCATTGTACTTCTCTGTGGTTATTTTGGTTGGGTGTGGAGGAGACTGCTCGGAACTTGGCGCTTGGTCCTCCTTAGAGAGCTCCTTCCACCGTTTCTGAAAACAAGGAGAACATATTTCAAACATTCCTCAAATATAAAAAGGGTCCCCTTGCCAAGATGTCTTCCAAAAGAACAGCCACAAAAGCAGATTAAAGGAACTACCAGATCAAGAAAAAAAAAATTGCTAGATGAAAAAATAAAGTTAGGTCAAGATGTGTCTTCTCAACAACCATCAATGATCCTTTTTTCTATTTTTCCGGGATGGTGCCACTGCAAAGGCATGAGGCCTCTGCCTTCAGGGTTTGTAATGTCCACAGCAGCTCCACAATTAGGAAGTATCCTGTCTTATAAAGTCCTGCACTGTCCAGCACTTCCCATCTCCCTCTACTTGCCAGAGGCCTGTGCTGTGCTTTTACTTTTTACGGCTTCAAAATACAACAGGACCTTGTGTACAAGAACTGCTTAAAAAGAGAGAACTGAGAAAATGTAACAGAGTTATCTATGCCAGTCATAGCCTACTATTTAACCTAGAGGCCCATTAGCCCAGAGATCTACTGCATCATAAAACAGTTATTCACCTTGTTTTGAAAAGTAATCTGAAATGAGATGGAAGAAAAAAGAAATTATAAGTAAACCTGTTTTGCTAGGTCTCTGACCCATTAAGTCTCTGTCCTAATGGGTAACTTTCCTGATGATAAATAATCTGAAGGACTTGCCACAACAATTTCATGCAGAAAAGAACCCTAGAAAGTGCACAGGAAGGAAAATAATTAGCCCTAAAAAACAATCACTTCTTTTCTCACACAAATCAACCAGTGCCTATAAAGATATAGAATACCTCGTAGGAAAAAATTCAGTTACTTTTAAAAGTCTATGATAAGTAGATGAACTGAAAATTTTACCTTCTCAAAAAAAGTAATAGAGTCCTGTCCATGGAATGATTTTAAGACTGTTGGTCTAAACTAAATATCAAACTCATGGAGTGATATAAAAAAACAGCTACTTAAAAATGAACTGCTGGCAAAATGAGTTTTAACAATGAACTGACTCCTCCACTGCTAGTGAAAGTTGTGTTTGCAAGGTTACTGACTTCCAAAATCCAAGGAGACATCAGAGATGAACATTTGGCTAATGTTAAATAAGAGAGGCGTCCAATAACTTCTGGCCCTCTCCATCACTAGCAGAGAGAAGTGAATACTTCTCACACTCTGAAGAATAAAACTGTTCCTTATGGAATAAAAATGACCTAGTTGACCCTAAAAGGAGAAATACGCTTTTTTGAGCACTACCAATTGATTTACTGTGCTGAGGCCTAAAGAGAGAAACACCAGGACAAATGCCTGCACTGCAGGAAACACTGATTAAAGGAAGATCATCTGAAAAATCATAACAAGAGAACAAATGAGAAGTGTGCCTTCCTAGGCATTCTCTTACTATAAATAAATAACACACTTGAACATGACAAGCTGTACTCTGAGCCAACAATGCTCCCTTGGATCTAGAAGTAAGAAATCCTGTGATCTAGATGGGTAAGTGTCAGAACCAGAGCTGCTCAGTTTGGAGCGTGGCTTCTAAAAAATGCAAAGCAGAAAAATATTACTGGACACAGCATCTTATACCACCAGAAACAGGTTTCACAAAATGAAGAGACTAAACCACTGTTAGCATTAGGATGAATCATGAAGCCTTCCAGACATACAGCGCAGGTGTCAGATCAGCAGCACTATCTAGCTGCTGATCAGCAGTTGTGTAAAATTATTTCTTTATTTACACAGCAAGTCAAGACACATCTGTTAAATGGAAGAATCAGACCATTACCAATACCACAAAGAAAGGAAATGTGTTTTAGCTTATCTGCTATATTCATGACTTTAAGGAATCAACAAACCAAAAAAGCCCTAGCATATGAAAGCAGAATTAAATGTGTTTCAAAGCCTCTCCTTCCAGTTCTCCCTCCCACCTAGCCCCAGCCACTTAACAAAGCTGTAAGCTATTATGTCTGCAAGCCACACCCATAAAACAGTGAGATTTGGTAATCTCTTTGCACCCAAAATTATTACATTTGGCTAGATTGTATTAACTATAACAAAAAATTTTAAGGGCTATGAAGAAACAAGGCAACATTACTAATAAATATTATCTGTAGCATCAGGCAACTTATCTGCTAGGAAAATAGCAAAGATCAAATTCTAGAAAAGATCCTTGCCATCTGATATGCCAAAGTGATACTGGGCATTTTTTTTCCTTTTTAGTATTGAAAATATCAACTGATTTTTTTTTTTTTTTTTACATTTGGACAGACTTTTTTTTTTTTAAATCTAAGAGGGGACATATACACAGGGCTAAAAGTTTGTTTTGATAGAAGGCATTGAACAGATACCCTTTGATACCTCCTAGGCATCTACTGAAGAAGGTGAAGGCTAATTATTTAAATACCACAAAACTACATGTTTTAAAAAAATTGCAGCTTATTTGTTGCTACTGTTGCAATCTGCTGTTCAAATACCTGGAGCTAAACATTTACCTGTATAGTTGAATCCCCCATTATAAATTTTGCTCCTTCTATTACAGCCATATATGAAAATCTTAGTTGATCAGGAGTCTGAATAAGTCCCATTCGATATTTTCTCATATCCAGTAATACCTTCTTAATATCTACAGAAAATGGGTCTTTTTTCTCCATCTGTAAAGCAAATTACATTGAAAGTGTCAATGGTATATAAAAAATAATTACAAGTAAAAATTAGTCATAAGATTCAATCTAAAAATTAATTTCTCCATAATAATTAATTTCTCCATTTCTTCTATTAGTTATATGGAAGATTAACATCTCATATGATTCCTAATTTGTTTTTGAAAGAAAAATGTAAACCATCTAATGAAAACTTACTATGAACAAATCAAGGAACATGTATTAAACAAATAAATGAGTACCCTAATATTAAGTCTTAAAATTAAGACATTTAGATATGCTCAGTTTTATTCAGGCTTGTATTTGGACTTTGAAATAGGACTATAAGAATCAGAGCTGTAAAGTAGTATTTCCTATTGCTTCTGAATAGAACAGTAATTCAGACTGACTATGGCAGAAGTTTTCTTGTTTAAAGAACCTCAAACCTAAGCAATGCACACACCTGTCCCCATATTACATTCACAGGGTGTTTTTGAAGTACATTTGCATTAAAATATACCCCTATGTTTTTCAAAATGCATAAAACCAAAGGAAAGCTGAAGTAAAAAAACCCAACAAAAAATATGTTGAGAGGATCTAACCAAATCAGAAAATGTGCCTCTTGTAATTTAACTGAAATCCTATTTCAGTTAAATGTGTGCTGTCCTTTTCATTATTACCAAGCACAAAGAGAAAACTCTGTGCCTGGACTTTCAAGTGCAACAAAATTTTTAATTTATTTTAAATATTATTTGAATTTCAAGGTTCACTCATGTAATGAGCAATTATAGCTGATGCAGTTCATTAAGTAAGCAAAAAATCTATACATCCACGTGGCACTGGAACTGGCTACCAAGCCCCACTACCCGGAGGGCTGCACAGCAGGGGAAATTCTGCACCACCCTCCATTACACACTGCAGGGCCAAGCCTGAGTTCTCATCCTAGTTCAGATAACAATAAAAATTCTTCTACATGCTTAAGAAAAGGCCTCTGGAGAAAAAGACTTATAGATTCAATCATCTCAATATATACTCACAAGCTTTTCTCATGTGAAAAAAACCAACCAATTCTCAACCTTTTCTAAGCACATCATACATAAAATGAAAAGAATGTTTACAATTTACTTTCCATGAAGCTCTGAGAATATATAATGGTCCTGGGGTACTTCAAGAGGGATTTGTAAATGCATTTCAAGAGCTCTGTTTCTGCCATCAAAATATGTGAAGAAAAAAAGGGCATGATGTCTTAATTTAAGTTTCCACTGGAATGTCATTAACTTCAACGTTTTTTAAAGCCTTCTGACCAAAAAGCCCATATTGGGAAGGTTGGCAGGGTGTCAGGAGAAAGGAAGGGGTGACAGAGAAAATGCAAACACTTACCAGAACAAGACAAGTATCTACTAATGAAAATGTGCCGGAACGTCCTATTCCCGCGCTGCAGTGAACCACCGCAGGTCCGTGTTCAGGACTCAGTGAACCAGATTCTCTGACTTTAAACAGGAAGTTCAGGAATGAAGCTGGGGATTCAGGAACTCCAAAGTCTGGCCATGTAGTATAATGAAAATGAGAGATCATCCTGGACTCACCACTCTAGAAGTGAAAACAAACAAACACTAGAAGTAGAAAGCATTCCTCTTTGGCTCAGTTAGCATACATTACCCCAACCTCAACCAAGAGCTATTTTCTATTTTAAACCTCCCATTAAGACAAACAACCCAGTAACTGGCTTCAACCTGGATGACAACCAGTAGTGCACGCTGAGCAGTTTTATCTGAGTTGGTCATTTTCTCCTTTGCAATTATTACCACATGCCGTTTTTCTCTTCTTCTCAAACTTTCAATATTGTATTTGGTTTGCTTTACTACTTCCTTCCAAATATTTTTCTTTGTCTACCAATAATGCAGTTCAATGGCTGACAGCAGTTACTCGACAGCTAGGATTAACATGACTGAAAAAAATCCATGTCAGCATTGTACACGCTCTGCATTCTTGCTTAGAGCAAGTTCTAATGCCAAGAGGTATTACATCTCCTTTATACTAACCACATTACTGAGAGGAGCAGGAAGCGTTCCTTCCTGGAAAAGGCCATAAAACCCACACGGCAGCATGTCTAGCAAGACTTCTGCTGGACATCTTCTACCTTTTTTATTTAAAAAAGGAGGATTGCAAAATCATACAGCTGCTTTACAACTACTCTGTTAGAGTTCTCTCCTAACACAACCAACTAACTGCCAGTACTGAAATGACAGCAAGAGAGTATGTATATGAAATTTGGATCATATTTTTATGAAACTCACTTTAGAATTGCAGTTAAAGGCTACTCCTTGCCATGGAAATTAGGAGACAAAATGATCACTGATTTTAGCTCAGGAATTTTAGAAATGTTCAGGGGGTTTTTTAAAAATAATTTATTATTTCAGTTATTTAATTTTTTACATAGACTGAAACCTACATAAACCTTGCCGAAGTTTGAACACAAAAGGATTTAAAATCAATGTGTCCCAGAAAAGCTATTTTTCTTCTTCAGCAACAGTAAAATATAGCCCTGAAATTAAAATAAATTCTACTGTTCTTCATCTGCTCAGTCTGTTTCTACTTCTTATGAGAGACAACTTACGAAATTCCTCTGTGAAACTAAAAGAATCCATTTCATGGTTTCCGCAGTAACAAAAATAGTCTCCCAACTTGTCTTTTGCCTTCAATGCCCGATACTGCAAGAGTGCCAATACTTTCACAGAAAACAGTAGATATTAGTGTGACTCCAGTCACTCTCAGATGCAGTTATCTTCCAGAAATATTTTGTCTTTTGGCTACGTGCTCAACAAGGACAACAAAGTATGATCTACGATATTGGGAAAATGAGTTTGTGTTAAGATTTCATAGGGGTAAAAAGGAGTATCAGGCCCTAAATTGTGTAACTATACTAGGACTTCCCTTTGTCTGCAGCAAAGCATTAAAGAGTTTGCATTTTCTGTCCTACTGCTCTTCTGTACGTAGTTTTTCAAGTAGCAAGTTAATTCACAAATTAACTGAATGACCTGTTTGTTTAAAAGCCATGAAAGAGACACATTTTTCATAAGAAATCAGGAAGTAACACTTAAGCAATTTCCTTGAGTTCTAAGAAAAATAATTCATCACTTTAGAAACAAAATTAAGAAGAGAACTGGAGAGGTGAGCTAAATGCACATGCTAAGTAAAGGCTGAAGTTGCTTCTTGTGAATCTACACAGTCCTTGTAAGTGGTAATTGATACTCCCTACTTCAAGACCCTGAAGGAACATTCCAGATTAAAGTATCCCTTACACCTCAAGAAGGCAAAAATGCCTTTTTTTGTAATTTGATTTTTGTCACCTCAAAAAAAGTAACCTGTGGGGTTTGTTTGTGTGGGCTTTTGTTTGGTTGGGAGGGTTTTTTTGTGGTTTTTTTTTTTTTACCCCAATCCCATCCATAACAAGCACTGGCATCTCCTTCCCAAAAAAAAGAACAAAGTATGGCTAATGTCACCCTACCCGTACACTAATCTGAAATAGTTATTTCTAAAAGAGAGATGGAACTGTGCTGTTGTACATGTCCCTCTGTTCTAACCCATAGAATTACATTTTTCTTTCTTTTCTCGTATGAAGGCTTTATCCATCCCATGATTTTCCATCCCTTCAGCTCATTATAAAAATACCTAGTCTCTTCATCTCTCTACAAGAGTCCCATTGCGAGGTTCTGGAACCAGCTGGTCATCTTTGAATTTGCAGTCTCTAATCCTACAGCCAAATCCCATTTGAGTATTTCAAACCTCCCACGTTGCTCTCTTAAACAGAATGGTTCTTTCAAGTGCTGCTTGGCAGTCAAGCTGTCGAGCTGAAACACTGCCTTTGTGAGGATCTGTACCACCCTTTCTTAAACAACTCTCAGTCACTGAGCCATGCAGCACTTACATGAACTGACGTAGGACTGTTACGAGAAGAGGTCTGGCTTTTTGGTTCACAACTGTTGATGGACAAAACCTCAAATTTAAATAACAACTATTTTAATTTGAAGTGTTACCAGGAAACTAGCTAATCTTTTAAAATAAAAACCCCTGGACTTCAAGATCGGGCAGCAATATAAAATTTTATATGTTATACACAAGGGACATATTTCTGCATGGTAACTGAAAACCAGCTTGTTCTATTC
Organism: Cettia cetti; assembly: GCA_013401135.1. Classification (NCBI taxonomy): domain Eukaryota; kingdom Metazoa; phylum Chordata; class Aves; order Passeriformes; family Sylviidae; genus Cettia; species Cettia cetti. The sequence continues at coordinate 48,027 of VZUI01046041.1, read as the reverse complement.
TATGGTAACCACAACACAATTTTCCAAGATTTATTCCCTAAGACTAGCTAAAAAAAAAAAAAAAAAAAAAGAAATTGAATAATCACAGGAAACACTTAAATTACTTTTTTTTTTTTTAATTACTCAAAATGTGGAAGTTTTACAAACTACTGGCATAAGCTTTCCATAAATAACCAAGATAGCTAAACCTGAATTTATAAAGCTACCACCACACTGCACAGCTCTGCCATGATTGCTGGAAACACCAACAGTATAATCAAAGCACAAGCTCCAAGTTACCGAGATTCATATGAGGACTTGAGCAGAAAAGGAATATCCCATTGGATTAACTTCCAGCAAAACATGCCTTGCCATAAACTTTTTACAGTGACTATCCAATCACTCAAAACAAAAAGGAGCAAAAATCTTAAGAGTAATTTCAGGTTGTTCAGTCACCTGGGAGTTTGAACATGAATAAAACACTACCAAAATGCTCAAAGGTTAATTTAAGTTGGTGCCTTCAGGATCAAGTAAAACAGGGGAAGACAAAAAAATGCTGGTCTGTCAAGTTTCACAAAATCCTTATAAAAGCCATAATCAGTTCTACTGAAATGGTCAAATATATGAAGACATAACAGCTACAGTTACCTACAGGACCTACAACCCTACAGTGGGGTTTGTTAAGTGAACACACCTAAAGTTCATTAATAACTACTTTGATCATATAAAAATGAAAAGGCATGCTATAATGGCAATATTCTACAAACTGAAATTCAAAATCATAAATCGACTTCTACCAGAGCCTCCTCTATTTGCTCATGCATTATGGCCAAAATGTTTTCCAAAATTTAAATACAAATGGCCCTGAGGATAAGGGGGCCAAATAATCATCACAAGCATTCTGGTTTATCCACAGGATCAGCTAGTGAGGGCCACTAAGCAGCCTTGCATTACCTTAATCTGACAGTCACAGCCACACAGAAGCTTGGTACTAAGTTGAGAATCCATTTTACTAATGGGTTTTTCCAAATATTTGCTATTTGTGGAGGACTCAACATTCCATTTGGGATTTATTAATGGTCCTTACTCTGAAGTATCACATCAAATTTAGTTCAGTTCCTAGTCCTTTCTTCCCCAACAAGTATTTTCTTTGCAAACCTCTCCTACTGCGGTATTATTACTTCCAGAAACCCAGTCTGAGATACATTCAGAAAGGTTACTTCTGCAATTTCAAATTCCACTGCTCCAATTCCTCTTTCAAGCAATTCCTGGTCTCCCTGAAGATCTGATGCTCATTTGCCCTTGCATAGCTTGTCTATATAAACTTGTCTGAATTCCTCAGTACCTGTTTTGCATATAAGCATTCATTACGTGTCATACTGTATCTTTCTCAAGATATCCAGGTTGCCACACCAGGATTACTGAAAACCAAGTTTTCTTTCTCTAAAGACCAATACATAAAGTTGTGACTTCAAGGAAAAAAAAAAAAGCTAAAAGCAACAAAGAATAATATAAAAATATATGTTCAACACAAGGTGGAGCCTTTCCCAAGTTAGATGTCAAGATCTAACAATTCTCCTGCAACACTGTTGCAAAAAGGTTATTTTATAGATTTAACAATAGGCTCTCATACACCTCATTATCACTTCTCTAATAAGCTGGGAGACTTTGCTTCAAATCACAGCCATTCAACAGCTTCATACATAAACAATTACAAAATTTTAACATGAGCACAGTATCTTCCTTCTGCCCATATTTTCCAAGAGGTACTGATTGGTGGAAGCCTTCACAGTAAGTCTCCATTAAAGGACAGTTCTGAACCTGAGCTATCACAGTAGAAAGCAGCAACTCAACTTTCAGAAGTCCTGACAATTGACACCACCAAACTCATGGAGGACACAAAATAAACCATGGTGGAAAAGCAGCTTCAAATGCCTTTATTCTAAATTGCAGACTGGGTCTGGCAAAAATAAAAAGGAAATTCTAAAATAATCACCAGCAAAACAAATAACATTAGCAATTTTATCAAAACTTTTGGAAAGATACCAATAAACACCATTTCCTCTCCAAAGCTTTACTGGACTGTGCTAGCCCCAAGAAGAAAAATTTTTTCCCATAACAGATATTAAAAAAAAAAAAATCAAACCAACAAATGTCTTGATATAATCCTGAAAAAGAACAGCCCTCCAATCCCATCTGTATTTCTAAGCAATCTTTAACAACAGCAACACCAACCAAATACTCAGAGGTTGTTTCATTGGTAACAACATAAACAAACACTTTACTCTTCATATACCAGTATTTTGTTTATGTCTTAAACAGATTTGCTGCAGTAAGACAAATTTACTTGAGCTCAGAATGATTGCACTATAAAGACAACCTTGGTTCTCTGTTTTCAAGGAAATACTAAAATTTAAGTATTCTTGGCATTCAGAGTATATTTTGTTCATGAGTCATCCTATATTCCAGGCATTGAGTGGCTAAATGTCTTACACTCTGCCTCCAGAAAAGGCCCCTCCAGAGTAATTTACATAAACGCAGTTAAGCTCACATTTCGAGTTACTGTGAATACTCAGTTCCCACAAGTTTTATGGTATAATTATCAAATTCTTACAAAAGGCTGCATATAGCATTGACAGTGTTAGACTAGAAATTATGCAGCTTTTTTTGCTTGAGTAACCAAGTATGTTTTACTTCTTCTACAAAAATTATGTTAATATTCTTGGAGGCTTACCAGAGTGCTAGAGAGATAAAATAAAAATTCCTTACAGAAAGATTGGTGAGTATTTGTGAAACTGATTTATTACATGACTGTTCTGGGTTTGCTGTCTTAAACCAGGACAATGACACACAAGAAACTCTGTACAGTGCTGACAGGCCTGCACTGCCAGTCCAAAACAAACCCAGAAATTTAAGTGCTCAATAGCTCCAACTCAAAAGTCTACTAAAGCACACATTGTGCTGTTCCTTTAATCATTTGCATTTAACAGTAATGTTTGTTCAAACATATACATGTAAAGAAAATTGCATCCTTTGAAAATAGGAGTAAGGGCCAAACTTACAGTTTGTCTTATCAGACAAACAATTCCACGAAGAAGCCTTTTTGGTAGTTAGGAAAACTTGCCTCAGCTTTCCAAAAGGAAAAGTTGTTCTTTTTCAAGCACTAGCTAGGCACCATTACTCATCTTTCTTTTGCCTTTGCTGTCAATAAACAAACTACTAAAGAGAAATTCTTCAGGTCAGCAGGACAATATTTCATAAAGCTCTTCTAACATGGAGAAGACCAAGGAACAACATGCCAAGTTTTATCATGTTGCTCCCATGACGGAGGTTATGAATTAATGAATATTATCTCAGAATACCATCAATAGTGACTAGAAATTCAAATATTTGGGAACAAATACATCAATAGTTGTATAAAACAACATGCAGAACATCTTCAAGCTTTCCTTTCCCTAATTCTCTGACAAACACAACCTTGAAAACTTGCCATACTAGCACTTTCAATTAATATAAGGCAAGATTTATAGGGAGAGAGAATATCTTACAAGACATAGCTGGAACAAACAGACAAGCTCTTCAATCCTGTCTTCCACTCTGAAACAGAAGCAGCAAATTCCAACCCAAGCTCAGGCCAGGAACAATTTTTTTGATCTTAACTTGGTTAAATTGTCAAAGTGCTTAATTTTTAAGAGAAAAGGATGGTTGGTCCTGTGGAGCAAAAGGGGAGGTAAGCAAGAGGAGATAAAGTTACCTATCTACAGGTGGTAATCATCCCTCCCCCCCACAAACTTAAGAAAGCTGGACTAAATTACATGGAAAACTCAAGTTCCACTAAAAAAATCAGTAATTACTCAGTCAGGTTTCTGATATTCAAAGAAAATCAGAATTTTCCACTCCTGGGTTCCTCCCTTTAAGTTAATTCTTACATCTCCTCTTAGAATCACCACTACCATCATTTAGAATTCAGCATGTTAAGGTACTGCCAAATGGAAAATACAAGTATACAAATGCCAGAGATGTTATCTCCCCTAATGTATAGATTGAGGTTTAAATCACTTGCTTATTTCCACACAAACATCTTCAACATTCTCAGAAGCAAAGTGCACTAAAATTTCCAGTGTAAAAGCTCACTCAAACCTGAAGTGACATCATGCTAAGTGGTTCTCAAGATACACTTAAGCCCACGGATAGGAGCTGCTCAGACTGAGAAAAGCTTACGTTGATGTTTTCTAACTGCAGTAGATGCACTGTGTAATAGGATTTGACGTCTTCAGACACTAGTCTCACACGGAAACCTGTTTCACTGTATGTCATAACTTCCTCTTCTTTTGTTGGCCAGTATTGTGCACACTTCACCTAATGGATTTTTTTTAAAGAGAAAGAAAAAGAAGGGAAAAAAAAATAAAATTGTTAAATATCCTAGTATCCTGGGCTTTGCACGTGCAGATTCTGAGTACACACTGTTTAATACAGTAGACTCAAGTACCTGCTCCCATTTTGAGAAATTCTTAAAGTCCATAATGTTTACAGCCAAGTTACTACAGCTGTTTCAGTGGCTATTATGCATTCCAGCTTTATGTGTTTATACTTTCTTTCATCACATGGCTAACATGTCTTGAGATACATCTTAACCCTTCCCTTTTACCCCCTCTAGTTCTCTTCAGGGAACTGAGATCACTGCTCATCTATTTCAGCATTTCCCCCTTTTGTTTCTGACCTGCACACCTACACATTTACAGAAGTCATCTATCTAACCCAGTCCTACCCAGGCTTGCTGAATACTGGAAGGTTCTAGTGAAACTAAAGAATGAACTAACAAACCAATGCAAAACTATTCTTTGTCCTGTATTCCTCTTGCTCTGCACATAAACTTTCTATAGGAAAATTTTTGCACAAGAAAATAATGACTTTTGAACAGACCAGTCAAATTTTTTTCACTAATCTGCACTGAATAAAAAACATAAACCTCAAATGACATGCATTTATAACAAAAATCTGCAATGCTTTTAGGCATAGTAGCAGAAAAACTACATGATAACAGAAGATTTGTATTTTGCAGGTATGCAACTTGTTTTAAAGAATCAAAACCAACTAGATCAATTCAACAGTTCTTGGGCAGCAGTCTGCCTTCATTGTTACAGCTAACATCTCTATATAAACAAATACACTACTCTGTTACATTTAGAAGAAATAATCTAAAGATAGTTGTTTTCCCACCTTCCATTTTGTCCTAGGAACATCTTACACTGCCTCTTCTCCTCACCAATTCTATCTGCACATCCTTTATCACAATGTCACTTTCACCTTTCTGGATTTACGTTTGTTAGATTTCCCCAATTTGTACTGTATGTTTCAGCTCCCTCACTTCACTGTTATATTAAATACACATTATACTGCACACTAGTGAGAACATTTGTTAGTTCTTCTAATGTAACAATCAAACATTGCTCAACTGCATTAAAAGAGTGTGGCTTATTTTTTAACTTTAGGCCTAACATCACTTACCGATTCTTTTTCAACAATCCTGTTCAGCATGACTACTGCTTTGGTTTGCTGTTGCCATACCATTAGCCAAAAATGACAACATGTATTAGGTAGTGGACCCTGTACAGTAAAAAAACCCCAAAAATAGGCATGAGAATATACAGGCAAAGCAGTGTTCGAGCACAGTTAATAGTTCACTGTGGGAAACAGGAAAAAGCCTTCCTCTTAAGTTTAAACAAATTATTAATAGAATGATAGAAATGGCAGGCAAGAAAGTAGCCACACTGCACAGATTATTTCAGGACTTAAAAGGGTTGGGTTGTTTTTTTTTAAGAAAAACAAACAAGCAAAACAAAACCTTAAGAACTCAGGGAAGGGATATTTTGGTTTAAGCATAAATACTATTGTGCTGTTAGAAGAAAAGCTACTGCAAGCATGCTCAGAAAGTACAAGATGGAGGATGAAGTATTGTTGTAACTTATTTACAAAAGAACGGAAGAAAAGAGAAAAATATCTGAAAAGCTTCATATGCAGTAAATTACTCATACTTCAATATCCCCTTTAGCTTTTCTTAAAACATAAAATCTGTTTGCAACTACATCACACTGGCAGTTAATACGAGATACCTGAAATTCATGGAGACAAGAAACAATCCAAATACAAATTACAACAGTACAAATCCCCCTCCCTAGATTCTCAATCCCTGTAATAACCAGTAATTGTACTACTTACCTGTGTTAAAATATAATATCTCTGGGCTTCTTCTATGACCACTAGGCTGGCATTGATATAGTCATTCTCGGTGTTCTGGAGTTTTACACGACTGTGATCATCTAAAATTCAATGAAAATTAATAATTAATGATGCATCCATCTTGATGAATACTCTCTAACAGGCCAAGTTTAGGTCTGACAAGCAACTAGAACTAAATTCTGCTGTATGACCGACACAGCAAATTACAAATCTAAGTGAAACTAATTTCTCACGTAACTTTAATAACTGTCCCATTCTCCCCTCAGCATTCCATCAGACTAATTTCAAGCAGCTATTAATAGAAGCTGCTCAGAAAACTGGAATACCTGTTTTTTTAAAAAAACTCCACAACTCACACCAGACAACACTGTCCTATCACACCAGATCACTCCACTGCATTATTTCCGAAGTTCAAAATTCCAAGGTTTTTGTTGAAGTGAAGTTTCAAAGGTTGATGTAAAATCATAAGGAAAACTCACACAAATAAAAGAACCCCAATAAAATCTACGTGCAGTACTTCAAGCCAGGCTTTAATCAATTTCATTTTCCCTGTAAGCTATTGTTTAATATTATGCAACATAAGAACCTTAAAAAGGCACATGCAAAACCAAAAATATTCAACAAATCATCCAACTAAATAAAGCCTAATCTAACTACATGGTTTCATCTCAAAATTACACAAACAAGACTGACGATTCCCCTGTTTATGGCAGAGGAAAGCAAAGGACTCTGTTTAAAATTCTACCATTAATATGAGAAAGATTATCATTCTGTCAAACTAGAAGACTGCATAATAAAAAGTCATAGTGCCTGCTCCTAGAATCTTTTAGTATTTGATTTATGAACCTCTAGGAGACATTTAGGTAATCAGACTTGTTCACAGTAAGTAATCCTTCTGCCATTTATCAGTCACTATATTAAAAAAACAGCACTTTCCATTTAAAATTTGTACACAATATGTGCCAGAAAATGACAGTGCCAGTCAACTGACTGTAAACCTGAAGCTCAACACCTAGCAGACTAAGAAGAGTAAATAAAAAATAGCACACACTAAAATTAATTTGAGCAATTTCAACATATTTCAGGAAGAGATAGTAGAGATTCCATAAGGAAACACACAAAGCCATGAGCTTTGACATTAGCAACTACCAAGTATCAAACTCAGCACAAATACAATAGCTGAACTCAGCCAGCCTGTGAGCACGAGGCTTATCTCAGAAATCCATAAATATAAACCTGGATAGGCAAAAAGCTGATGGCAAACAAAAAACTGTTACTGAATTAGACTGCTGTTCTACAGACTGCTTGTAAAATTTAATATGAATACTTTCCATGTGCTTGGAAGCCTGGGAAAAGTACATTTACTAGGGCTTGGTCTGCCTTTACATTCTCCCTCATCTATCTACTATTGGCAACCGCCAAGGATGATCTTGTTGGATTCAAGTAAAGAAGTCAACAGTAAAGCAGAATTGTTTTGCTGCTGCTGAAGCACTCAAAATTGGGGTTGTTGCCCTACTTTCCTTAGCTCCTAGCTTTTATAGCTCTACTTTCCTTAGCTCCTAGTCACATATGAACATGAAGAGAACAAAAAAATACTGAAAAAATTTTTGATATAAAAGCACGAGAAATACATAGGGTTAGTCTGTTTTCATTAGCATTCCAGTTTCAAGGCAACACCGTCTTAACTTTCAGGAGTTTTAAAAGATTTATGATATCCCTGTGTGAAGAAAAAAAAAAAATATTAAAGCCAAGACACAGCAAAATTAAGACAGATGTGCATTTGAAAGTAAAATAGATCTCTTTGTATTCATTTTGCCAGGATAGGAAAGCATTACTTTTTCCTTTCATGTATCACTTTATCTGTAATGTTTCTACTGGAAAGAAACCAAGACCTCTGTAAATATTACATGTCATTTGCCAACAGGAAAAACTTAAGATCTTGTTATAGTAAATCACACATACCGGTACCAGTGTTCTCGGAAAGGTGACGCAAGCAAGCGCTGTTAACAGTTTAATCACCCAGCGGCAGCTGCTGTACTGCTGCCAGGGGCAGATCACTGCAGCCTCTAAGGAGGTTTCCTAATTTAATCCTTACATTCTCAGATTCATTTTTTCCCTTCTTATAAATTCTGCTTTGTAAACAGGACAAATAAAGTTCTGCAGGTTGTTTTTTTAAAGTCCCTTTAACAACTAATTTTATGCACAGACAGCCTCCCTCTCCCTCCCCAACCAAAACAGAGGAGATCCTGCAATTACTCTGGCAGACCGTCCACAGGACAAAAAAAACCCCACTAGAACATATTGATTTCCCTTCTTTCAAGGGATGAGTTCTTAAAGGACACAATGACCTAGAAACCTCATTCAAACCCTGGCTTGCTCCTCTGAATTAACTGAAGCAAGCCAACTTTTGACAGTGAGTTAGCTGTAATGTATTTCCCGTATGTATATAATTTCCAGTTACAAAGTACTTAGATTTATATGAATGATAAACCTATCTTTAAGATAAGATTTATCTTGTGTTGCCATGCCCACAGCAGCTAAAATACTGTACTCATTTTCTGAAGCGCCAATTCCCCTATTTCAACAAACTATGCAGCCTGAAAAGGAAGTGGGAACCTTAAAAATCATTCTCATTCTGGCTCCTGAGAAAAAACACTCCCAGAACAACCCTGTCAGAGATAAGCAAACCCTGATTTACCCATTTCCAGTGAAACCCTGTCCCACTGACAGTACTTCCCATATAATGCCAAGACTTCACAATGCTCATCAATCTACTCACCCCCTGCTTGACAGAAAATGACAGCTCCAGTTAAAACCAAGATACAAAATGTTTGGCATTTTACATTATGCAGTTCCTGGAGTTGGCTAATGAAGGGTTTTCATTATAAAACAACTGTGTTTCTAGAATACTGTATAACTTTAAAATTCTCTTTTATCCAAGGGAGATCTCTTGTCCCCCAAATACAGCGCTATTAACAACAGAGGAAGGAGAAATGCTACTTACTGGATTAAAGAAAGTCATAAATAAACCATGTGGCCACAAGCCATCCCAGTGACCCTGCCTGACCTTTCCCACCTACCAACAAATCCCTTCCATTTCACTAATCTAAATCTAGTCTATCTGAGCTGCTAAATTATTCAAATTGCAATACAGTCTCATGTTCCAGAGGTAGCCTAAGGCAAAGGAAAGGCAAAATGACTTTTCCTAACCATCCTGTCACTGGTTGTACACAATGAATGCCATCATATCAGTCATGGCCTAGCTCACCACTGGAATGTATTCATTCCGAAATATACGTGTCACTGCTGCACAGCATCCTTACATTTGTAACCAAGACTACGGAAAAAAAATCTTAAGGCACATTAAAGTTCAGATCAGCATGTGCTATAAAATTCCCCTCTTCCCCAACCTCAAAGGAAGAAGTATCTTCAAACTCAACAGCAGGTTGAATTTATTTTACAATGTTTCACGTTTCAGAGAATCATTAGATAATGTAATAAAGATCATCAAAGTCAGCTTCTAACATGGACAAGAAATGCAGCAGGCTTATTCTGGGCTGAACATCTCCCTGATCTCAGCACATACACTTGAAACACAGGACAGAGAGGGAACATTCCTACAATGATAATAAATCAGCACCATGTGTAAAACCATTCAAATCAGCTTCAACTCTGTTCCCTGCAAAGCAAAACACTCTTCATGATCCTCTCCTGTACTCTATGCCAATTGTAAGCCTATGGTTGAAAGATCTGACAAAATCTACTCAAGGCCACAGGAAGAAAACATGAGAAATCACTGCCTTGTGAGATCTTCCAAAAGCAACATGATCTATCAGCAAAAATGCTCAGATGACCCAGGTTCTTGAGCCACACACCATATAACAAAGGAAGGCTGAACAGAAAACTGCACAAATCCCCACATACCCTTCAAAAGCAAAAGGTTAAAAAAAAATTCCTGCCAATCTTGCTGAGGGGATTTCCTTCTTGCCTGCAAATCTGGGAACTCAACTCTAAAGGTGTTTACAGTCAATCTGAGACAATAGACTCCTCTGGTAACAACTAAGTGTAAGATTTAGAAGGAAAGTTAATTACAGAAAATTTTGGAATTTCATTAGAATTATTAATAAAGAATAGCAAACTCACAAGTTACTTTCCCCTGTTAACAACATTTTCTGAGAAATGGTTTCATCTGCCCGGAAATCACTGGCTGTCAAACCAAACCTATTTCAGATTAACTTCCTATTTCAATACTATGAAGTCAAAATACTCCTCTGCCTATTCTAGACTAATACCAAACTATTAGACTGCTATATTTTTTCAGCTAGGCAGTAATTCTTGAGGGCTTTTACCAAACCCATCTTATATATGCTACAGATCTTTAGCCAACAAAAATAGACACTAACAAAATAACAAAAATACTTATGAAACTGGAAACATTGTAAAACTCAACTATAATGGGCAGAGATGATCAGCCTTTCCCAGCAAACAGAAATCAGCTTATACCTAGAAATGTATGTGACAAGTTTGTTTGAGTGTACTTGTCCTGGGTATCACAGCTGAAATGCTGCAAACCAACCCAAAGTAATTTTTCCTGGACTTATAATTGACATATTTTCTGTAAAATTGAACAACCTCTGCACTTCCTCTTGCAGACACACCACCTCAGATTTTAGACTGGCTTGGTGGCTACCAGTTAACAAACTACTTTCTCATTACTTTTGGAGAAATAAAACTCTTTCTTTAAATTATGTCTTACAGTATGATTAAGTAGCTAGATCTTGATTCTGAAGGCCTTTGACTATTTGAGAATATTAGTTGTCACCCATTTTTCAACCAAACACAGTTAAAAAGCAGCAAAATTTACAGAGTAAAGGACTGAGACATCAAGATTGTACGAGACTTGAGTTGTCTCTCATTTCTGCAACAAACACCAGGTCCTTGCATACATCCACCACAATTAGATGCATTCGCCACAGTGACCAAACCATGCAGCTTTTATCCTAGCTGCTTTGAAATTTAGGCACTGCTGCCTTGAAATCTTATTTATCATACATCCCTTCCAGGTCTCTTTCTACTCTCATTGTTCTTACTGAAGCAATTATGAGTCATATTTGAAAACACAGAAGTAGAATTCAGGAGGAATTAGCTAGTTCAAACACAGTGCTTTGCTCTGTTCTCCTGATACATCTTTGTTTCTAGTACCTAGTTCTGCAATTGATCTAGGTGGACCAATTCAAACCATCTTTCTTTCATAAACACTAAAAACAGACACATTCTTCATAAACTTCACCATCTTATTCAGTTCATTCATCATGTAATAGTTTACATCAGAGTGTAACAGCTCTAGCCTTTTTCTGAGCTCAACCACTACTTCAATATTAGATTTTATCTGTGTCTCTGCTTTTGCACTGGGTCCAGGAATTAATACAATCATTTATAATTTTTACTACTGGCTAAACATGCATTTCAGAAGCAGGCTTTGCCATGACTAAGGCAAAGGCATTTGATGCTCTTCACTACTGTAAAAGGCGTGCCATGTTTAAGGAAAATACTGAGCTCCAAATAACTGCAGGAGATGAATTCAAGTCACATCCATAAGGTACTACTGGAGTCATTATTAGATACTACTTAAATAATACAATATATTTTTATTGATTTTGGAAACATTATTTTTAAAAAGAAAGAAGCACAAACAGTTTGAAAGTAAATTTTCACTCTCTCTGCATAATTTACATTCGTGTATGGGAGAAACAGTAGATAAATGCATGAACACAGCTTCTAACACAGAAAATGCACAGGATGTTAGACCCAGGACTAGAACTCGGGACTTTCTCGTCTTACAACTCCCATGGCAACTTAGGTATGAAACAGAAAGTGAATAAAACATTTCTTTCAGCACCAGTAAAAAGCTAATGCTGTGCAGCAACAGCGCAGCAAAGCTGGGACACCCAAGTGCCTCTGCACACACCAACAGGTGTCCACCAGAGGCCTGGCTCCATTTCCTGACCCTATGGTGAAAGTGAGCCGTGCCTCATCTGGGGTATCTTCCTCAGCACTGCACCCTCCTCCGCTGGAACGCCACAGCAAGGAGGCCAGGCACTCAATTCCTATGTTCAGTTTCATCACGGCGCAGCAACGGGGCTCAGCACCACACCACACTGGACCCATCTGGTAGGAACTCACTGTGCCGCGGGAACATCCCGGCAGCAGCCTGAGGAGCAGCGCAGCATCTGACCGCTGTGACTCAATCCAAGACCTCTCCTGTGCCATTTTGAGAAGTGCTATGCACATGCTGTCACCACAACTTTCAGCTGGAAACAAGGAGCTCAGCACTTCTCCAAATCTTACAATAGGTTCAGGCCAGGCTTTCAAACGAAAAACCCCAATACAACAGCAACCCTTCAAAAACTCTAGATCCAGAAACAAGGTGGGGTTTAGGACCCTTCAGCATTCTGGGAATCTTCACAAGGAACGCAAACGTGTTATCTGTCCCAACTTTAATATACTGCAAAAAAAGAAAGCTGTATATTTTTTTCCCCTATCTGTAGCTCACATATCTTTTAGCAATAATTTTGCCTTACAATTTCTGAAGTAAAATGCTGATGAAAAGAAGCCTACAACATCTGCAGCAGAGAAGCTGGTCTAAAAAAGTTTTTTCACGTGAAACATAAGATCATTATGTCAAAAAGACCATTTTATGGCTATCAGTGGAAGCACAAAGCACTCCATGCCTTATGTACTATATAGCAAAACCAAAAAAATCTCAAGCATTTTTTAAAGCAACGGTAGAAATTAAATGGCACTTATCCACACCACCTTAAAAATGCACAGAATCACTCAGTTCAAAAAGAAAGCATTTCAGTTAGTCAAGGTGCATTAACTTAACCTCTATACTAATTTTTTACAACAGATAAAGCACTATTAAACAAATAATTTCCCTATGAGAAAAATCTCTAAAACATTACTCTGCAGTCCACAAAAATTTACCTATACACTAATACCTATGATTTGCAACCATCTCTCATTCATCATTCAGCATAAAGAGCTTAACATGAAGACTTTTCTCACTCCTGTTACACACATTTGTGTATGTGTTACCAAAAACCCCACATTTATCACAGGATACACGTCTACAGAAATAAACAAAATGCAAAATTTGCAATGACCATGATTTATCACCTCCGGTGTCAACAGGATAAGAGAAGGTCTAGTAAATTTACTGCAATGATACTCACATGGACTAACATCTCTGTATCTGTTTCGATTTCTGTTTTCTGGATATTTTGCAACTCTGTGAGGGTAGTCACTGGATTTATGTCGGATTTCCTTAAAAAGAAAAATATATAATTGACTTACAGCCAGCAACCTTAGAGTTCTACACATACTAATTATTAAGCAACATTATTAGTAACTGACATTTTTTAAACCAACTTTTACTGCCTCTAGTGTCATTTTCACTCAGTGGACAAGTCTCATTCATGGATAAACTGCTACCATTTAGATCTTTCTACATTTGGCTAAAACTACCAAATGTAAGCACCATTTGATAAGAAACTGATGCATTAGGATCAAAGGGCAAAAAAACCCCAATTCCAGATATTTATTAGGTTTACAGTTTACCTCAGAGCTGCACATTATCTCCCAAGGCAATAAGGGACTCAGATACAACAGCAGTACTCTGCTGGCTCCTTTAAAGCCACTGGCAGCGTAAAACCCCACAAAGGTAAGTAAATCAGTTAATGATTTTATGGCTACTATTAAGAGCTGTGGGATTATTCTCAGTGGTTTGATGGCTCATCCCATACAGCTGTAGTTAAACATGAACCAATATGAAGAATTCTAGAGTCACAAATATCATTGTGAATCAAAGCCTGCTCTCCCCACGCATTAATACCAACCTTCTAATAATCTGTGTGGTATTCAGACTCACACACTATTTTAAGCACCCTACTGTTCACATGTTCTGACTGTTCTGCTTTATTGATTTCTTCCCTGAGTGCACCTTTTCTACAACTTCACTAAGATATACAGAATTACCTTATGTGGAAAACTGAAAATGGCCTTCAATGTATTCTACTCTGTCTTTACGTCTCTGTACTGATGCCGTCTCAGCAGAAATGTTGCACAGTACAGAATTAACAATATTTTACTTTTAATTCTCCTTCTGTTTTTAGATTATGTTGCTACATTTGACCACTATGTCCCAAAGGGCATTTAAACTTCTTACTACAACTGAGCATTCTTTGGTCTTCTCAATGTTCCCACTATCTTTGTCTTCAAACTTCCTAAATAGTCTAGTCTATTCCCAGACAATGAACACAGCCAGAAAGGGAATCAGCGGAAATATAACATACAAAAGAAAGCTTTAATTCTTAGCATTGGTTGCTCGACCTTTCTTTAAAATGTACTGCCAATCTGCAAAGAACATAAATCACAATGTGGAGCAGCAACTGCCAAGCACCAATACTCCACATATCTGCATAGAAACCTCTTGTTCTATAAGGATTTTTATTTTGATACAGCACACTGGAACTTCTCTTGTTGACATGGCTGACAAGCTTTGGGAGCTTGCACATGGAACGAATGGATCTGGCAGGCAGTCACACCCAAGTTCCCACAAAAGGTAAATTTTGTATTACTCAGCAACAGGATGCAACATATTTTGTTTCTTAAAGCACCTGCACCATCAGTGCACAGAAACAGGCACATACTTTGGTAAAGAAACATTAAAATACCTAGAAACACTTCAATAGTGATGGCGTGGGAGGGCAGGCTTGCTAAAAATAATGAAACTTAAGGAAGTTTAATGACTAATTCTAAAATCAGTTTTCCCACATAATATACAGCCATCACACAGAATCACAGTATGTCCTGACCTGGAAGGGACTCACAAAGATCACCAAGTCCAACCCTGACACTGCACAGAATAACTCAAAGAACCACACCATGTGCCTGAACGCATTGTCTGAACCCTTCCTGAACTCTGGCAGGCTTGATGCTAGATGTTACTTACTTGTAATACAGATATATCCAAAAGAGAAATACTGCATTTGAATCACATACAAATCAAATGAATTGCTAATTTAACAGAGAAAAAGCATAACTTGAAGTCAGTAAAGAAAACTTTGGGGGTTGGTTCTCTTTCCTCACTTGAGAAACAGTGCTATAAAATATTGCAGGCTTAAACAACTGCTCTAGTAATACCAGCTGATACACAATATCTGTTTTATGGAACTGACTGTTCTTGGAAGTTCTTAATCTCATTTTTTTAAAAAAATTCCAATACTGTATTTTATTAAGTAGCACTCGCGCAGGGCCCCCGCAGCAGACGCCGAGCTGGCCAAGGCAGCGGGAACGGGCGCTGAGGAGGGAGCACGGGTGCCTGAAGAACCGCACAAATCCGCGGGGGGGGGAGGGGGGAACCCAAGCCTTGGCCGAATCCGTACTATCGGGCACAGCTCCCCACACCGCCCGCAAGCCGCGGGAATGCCACGGCTGCTGCCCCGGCTCGGACCGGGCCCCGCGCGGTTGAGCCCCGGAGGCAGCGCGGAGCAGGAGCCGACGCCGAGCCCACGCACGCGCCCCGCCCCGCGCCTGCGCGCCGCCGCCCCCTCCCGGGTCCGCCCCGCGTGCGCATGCGCAGCGCTTGCCCACGGCTCCGCTGCTCGCACCTGAGGGCGAGAGTCGCGTTGGCCCAGCGACTTCCGCTCTCCCCGCTGCTGAGGCGGCGGCGGAGCCGCACACCGGGCACGGACGCTGCCGGCCCGCGGGTCTCTCTCGCCCCACCCTTCCTCCCTTCCTGTTACTCTCCGGCTGGAGCCGACCACGCCGCTCGGCTCACCAGATAACGCGCCTGCCAGTCGTTCGTGGCGTCGATCTCCTGGAACTCCTGCTCGATGGCGGCGGACATGATGGCGACGGCCGCAGCGGCCGCCAGGGCGCGCGAGCCTGTCCGCAGGAGGCCGAGCGGCGAGCCCGCAACCGCCCGCGCGCAGCCCCCCGCCTCACGGCAGCGGCGGACGCGCACATACGCTCGCGACCGGGTGTCCTGCAGCCGGCGGCGAGCGCATGCGCGGCACTCGCTCCGCCCACCGGGGGCCGTAGCGATCACGCCTCCCCGGGACGAGGAGGCGGGAAGCACCTGGGGTAACGTCACTGGGCCGGTGTGGGGCGGGGCCGCACTCAGGTGTCGGGGGGGGTCGGCAGGGCCGGGGGCTTCGGTCGCCAAACGGCCAGCGAGCGTTTGTTGTCACAAAAATCACGGACTCATTTCGGTTGGCAAAGATCTCCGACATCGCCGAGTCCAACCTGTGGCCGAACGTCCCCACGTCAACTAGACCATGGCAGTAAGTGCCACATCCTTCTTTAAACACATCCAGGCACGGTGACTCCGTCGCCTCCCTGGGTAGTTCGTCCCAGTATTTAATCGCCTTTTCTGTGAAGAATTTCTTCCTAATGTCCAAACTGAACCTTCCCTGGCGCAGCCTGAGGCCATGTTCTCTCGTCCTGTCGCTGGTTGCCTGGAAAAAGAAACCGACCCCCACCCGGCCACAACCTCCTTTCAGGCAGTTGGTAGACAGCGCTAAGGTCACCCCGAGCCTCTTCTCCAGGCTAAACTCCCTCAGCTCTCTCAGCTGCTCCTCACAGGACTTGTGCTCCAGATCCTTCACCAGCTTCATTGCCCTGCTCGGGAGATGCTACAGAACCTCAATGTCCTTCCTGAACTGAGGGCCCCAGACCTGAACTCAGTATTCGAGGTGCAGCCTCACCAAAGTGCGTGCAGGGGAACAATCACTGTCCTGATGATCCTGCTGGCCACACTACTGTTGATACAAGCCAGGATGCCACTCTGCTGGCTCACGTTCAGCTGCTGTTGACCACTGCCTTTTCCACTGGCCACTTTGCAGCCACTCTGCCCTCAGCCTGTAGTGCTACATCGCTGTGCCGATGTCACTGAGCGGACACAGCCCCCGAAGGGTGCATGAGCTCTTCCAGCCGCCTGCAAGTCCCCAGCCCGGCTCGGTGTCTCACCCCCGGCGATGTGCCCCGCCGGCAGCCGCTGGTTCCGAAAAGCAGAAGTGCGGAGACACGGACGTGCCGGACAGACAAATCACGGCGGGGCTCGCCGTCCCGAAAGCAGAAACGCCGTGTCCCGCAGCGATTGCCTCACTGGGACAGAAAGTCCCTTAGAAGGCGGCTCCGGCAGACACCGGGCAAAGGCAAGGGTGGGGCCGCGTCAGAGAGGGCTGCGCTGCGCGGGCTGCTGGAGGACACCAGCCTGTGGCCCCCGGGCAGGCGGGAGACGCTTCGTGGCTCAGCACAGGTCGCTGGGTAACGCCCGACACCTTTAAAGCGTGTGAATTAGTGCCACAAAGGGGAACTATGTACCATCAGTGTCTGTAAGTGTCTGAAGGGAGGGTACCAAGAGGACGGAGCCAGGCTCTTCTCGGTGATGCCGAGCGATAGGACAAGAGGCCACGGCAGAAAATGGGTATGAGGAAGAACTTTATTGTGCAGGTGCCCGCGCCCTGAACAGATTGCCCAGAGAGGTTGTGGAGTTCCCCTCACTGGAGATATTCAAGAAGCGTTTGGACGTAATTCTGTGCAATGTGTTCTAGGATGACCCCGCTTGAGCAGGGAGGCTGGATCAGATGATCCCTTCCAA
The DNA here is from genome assembly GCA_013401135.1 of Cettia cetti. NCBI lineage: Eukaryota > Metazoa > Chordata > Aves > Passeriformes > Sylviidae > Cettia > Cettia cetti. The sequence goes on along the minus strand of VZUI01046041.1, from coordinate 30,143 downwards.
TCTTCCCCATTTTGTGAGAGGTTGCAGTGCCTCCCCGCACCCCGGTGACAATTCTGCCCTCAGCCCCGCCGCCGCCTCCTCTCCCGCGGGTTCCTGTCCTCAACCTTAACACCTGGCACACCTTTTCCCTGCCGCAGGCTCTCCCTTACGCTCAACACGGCCTCTCACAAACGGGGAGGTTTCCCTGGAAACGTTTGTATCTGCTCTCTCCCACGCCCGAGGGTCCTCCGCCCTGCAGTGCGCCCCAGCTCTCCCCGGCTTCCCTGCTCCGCCACCACCGGCCCCCGCTGCCCTGGGGCCCTCAGAGCGCCCGACCCCAGGCACGCACACTCGGGCAGGGGCTGGGCGTGTCAACTGTGGCGTGACTGACAGCTGAAGGACAGGATGCCATCCAGAGGGATGGCGCGGACCTGGATAAGGTCGAGAAGTGGACCTGTGGGAGCCTCATGAGGTTTAACAGGACCTAGTGGTCAGGTCAAACCCCAGTATCAATACAGACTGGGGTCTGAACAGATGGAGAGCAGCCCTGCCAAGAAGGACTTGGAGGTGCTGGTGGGTGAGAGGCAGGATGTGAGCCAGCAGTGTGAGCTTGGAGCTCAGAAAGCCAGCGACATCCTGGGATTCTGCCCTCTGCTCTGCTCTTGTGACACCCCACTTGGAGTGCTGCAACCAGCAATGGGGTCCCCAGGACAGGAAGGACATCAACCTGTTGGAGCAAGTCCAGAGAAAAGCCAACAAGTTGATCAGAAGAATGCAGTCTCTCTCTTATGAGGAAAGGCTGAGAGAATTGGGATTGTTAGCCTGAAATAGAGAAGACACTATTTGTGACCTTCCAGTACCTGAAAGAAGCTACTAGAAACATGGAGAGACGCTTTTTAAAAAGGCATGAAGTGATAGAACAAGGGTGAATGGCCTTAAATTGAGAGTAGGTTTAAATTGGGTGTTAGGAGGAAGTTCTTTGCTCAGAGGGTAATGAGGCACTGGAACAGGTTGTGCAGGGAAGTTGTGGATGCCCTGTTCCTGGAAGTCTTCACAGTCAGGTTGAATGGAGCTTGGAGCAACCTGGTCTGGTGGAATGTGGCCCTGCCCAATGCAGAGGGGTTGGAACTAGAGGATCTTTAAGATCCCTTCCAGATCATATGATGGATGATCTCCAGCCCCTGTGATAAGCAACATCACAATGCTGAGTGTGGCTGTGCTCTCGCTGTGGTTCCCCGTGTGCTGTCACTGCAGCCCCGCATGCAGCTCCCTGCCTCCTGTGGGCCTCGCCTGATGTTTAAGCACAACAACAATAACAACTATTGTTTTTGAGTACCTGTCACTGAATGCTGCTGCATTTCCTTTCTGCCACACAATGCTCCAAGTCCACTGGCTCATGTGCTCCCCCAAGTCCTGGGAGAAAAGCTGGTGTCCTGGACCATCACTTGTGTGATGCCTTTGAAACACAGCAGATGGTACAGCATGGATCAGTAAGTTATAGCAAGTTTTTCCAAGTAACTCAAGGAAATGTTGCACAAGATTTTCTTGAACTATGGGCTTGAGCTTTGAAATCAATATAGGGAATGGCTTTCTTGGATTTTTCTGCCTGCACAGCTGAGGTCATGTCTGTAGGTCTGCAGGTGCTGTCTAGTTAATCAATGTTATATGCACAATCAGTTTTGAAACAAGAAAATAAGAAACCATTTATGAATTATGTTTATAATTTAAGAGTATGGAAAAGAATCCAAGTACCCATCCTCAAGGTAATGATTGGTATTTATTTGAAATAGAATTCTTTTAATTCAATGAGTAAAATTGTTCTTTACCTCAGAAAACTTACTTTGCACGAGCTGGGTGTAAAAAAGTAAATAGGTACATAGAAGCTGTCTGCCAAATAACATTTTAATAAATTAAAATAGACACCTTTCTCACTGATTTCAGTCTTTGTTAGGCTTTTCACTGTATATAATCTTGCTGACTCATATGTATTTATAGCATTTATGACATGATGTGCTTTCGCTTGTGCTTGTGATATTTGGGGATGTAGTTCATACTGGGACAGCAGTGTAGTTGTGCTGTTAGGAAAGGCTGTTTTATTCTAAATGTAGCAGCTACATTTAGAATCTAACAGAGATCAGTGCCCAGAGACATCTCATGGAAAGCTAAAAATGTTTATTAATTGTGATTTTGAGATGGCTTAGTAAAGCAAAAAACTTGTAAACTAGGGATTTCTGAAGAAATTGCTATTGTTCAGTTTTGGATTTTTTTTTTTTTTTTTTTACTGCAAATATGCTGAAAATGCACCAGTTCTCTGGCTTTTAGGATCTGAGCCCAGGATAGGCCCAAGACTACATTTCTAATGGTCTGTGAAGGAGAGCTGTATATACAACATAAACCAAATACACTCATTAGAAAACTTTATTCTGTTGCAAATGGTATACTCCCATTCTCTATTAGCTGTGCAGCCAAACCCAGATGATCTACTACATAAAGTCTTAAGCCCTTGAGACTGCCTGAGACATGCAAAGAGGGATAACAGTTGCTGCAAAGTTTAGTATATTGTAGTGTTTTCTGTCTTAGTATAAACATAAGCAAGCAATGCTTTTTAATTAAAATTTCTGATAATTTGAGAAGCCCATTGCTGTGCAGACAAAACGCTTACCCCAAAGTAGCTGATATCTACAGCAGTTTTGATTTCAAAATTGACTTTGGTGCCCATGAAGACCAATTGAGTTAATTTTAAATGTTTTTTGTCCAGTGACCTTGGCTGAACAATTATTTTAGTAGCAGTCTGGAACAGACTAAGTGTTTGTTCCTCTGTGTGTACTTTTTTGGGTCATTCACTGGAACTACTTAAGCACCATTTATTGGAAATGATCTGGTTTGTGCTGCTTTTCTGAGAACCATTTTAGATATTGGTAGATGAGGAACAAATTCTTCCCTGAGGTGGTTTTATTCACAAATACACTCCACATCAATTTTAACTGTTAAAGGAAGAGAACTGTAATGTACTTAAGCTTGCCACGATGTGAAAGGAGGAGAGCATATAATTCCTCATTTAAGTTTTATAGCCCAAGGCCTAAATGAGAAGAGGATCCTCCCTTCCCCAATGAACTGGACAGGACTTGAAACCCAGAAGGGCTGGCCACTCTTCTGGCATCTGGTGGGAAGTAGAAGAAGCTGAATGAAAAGGTCCAGTGGTCAGGATAAAACAGGTATCATTTTTTGTGTGCATTTTCAGTGCACTCTTTATATTTCAGACTTTTGGATGCTGTATTCCTTGCTCAAATGAACATTAAAAATCCCATTACTGAAAGTGGGTATTGGTGCAAATACCTTTCCTCAACTATTTTGTTGCTTTCCTTCCCCTGCCCAAAATTGTATTCAACAAGAACGGGGCAAAAAAAAAAAAAGAAAAAGAAAACACCCAACCCCCCCATAGCAAACCCTTCAAAATGTATGTAGCAAAATGCAAATCCTTGTAGCAGCATCAAAAGCAGAAGTGCAAGGGCCTCAAACAGGTTTGCTTTCAGCTAAGGAGGTCTTTCACATCCACAATCCACAAAAGTGGATCCTAGTGTCCAGTGTCTGATAAAAACCAACTCTGTAGTAAAGGTGATAGGATTATGGAAAAGAACGACAATACAGCTGTGCCCAGACTAGATGATTGCCCAAACTGTTGTGTGGAGCTCTATGTAGGAGAAATTCATGGCCAAGGAAGAAAGGAAGTATTAAGAACTATTAAGGAAGTCTTTCACAGTCTAGAGATTTGTGCCAGTCTGTACAGCGCTGGACTCCCATGGTGAAGCTGAAATAATTGTGGAGTATGAAAAGAAAAGGGTAACTGGCAGAAGTGCTGTCACGAGTGAATGGACACACCAGCTGGCAGAAAAGACAGCCAGCCAGGATGTCTGAGGGATAGAACAGCTTTAGGCTCTGCTGTGGCTTTGTGAAACAGCCCTTCCAGCAACCTAAGCTGGGGTGTGCAGTCAGCCACAAAGCCTAATGCCTATGAGTCAATGCAGGGGGTGTTGGGTATGGCTACGGGAAGAAGAAAAGAGCCACTTGCCAAGAAAAAGATGACTCGGAGTTATTATTTTTATCACTTGTAGAGAGGATCTTGCTGGGGATGGTTTGTGTATGTTACTTGACTTTGTCTCTCTCCCTTTAACCCCTAGCTACAGTGACATTTATTGAAATCGTCATTTGCAAGTGAGAAACTCTAATTCAGTGAGAGTGGCTTACTGTCTGTCACTCCATGGCCCTGGTCAGCAGGTCAATTTTTGCTAGAAATGGCATCTATAGTATCTGCCTATAGCTGACATAGAGTTTTCATATTGAAAGTTTGTTTGAAGATCATGGGTTTATTAGACTTTAAAATTGCCTCACAGACTGAATAGGGCTGTTCCTTGCTTAGACTGTTTCTAATCTCACAGCTATTGTCTCAAAGCATTACTTTACATGATGGCATAATGGTTAAGGAGCAGTTCTGGAAAGAGGTCTTGGGCAGTTCTTTATGCTGGCCAGTGAGTCTTTCGCTGAAGTTCTCTTACAGTTGTGAAGCCATAGTATCATGACCTTGGAACTTGTTTCTAGCACAGATCCTGTATTTTAGTGGTTTTCATGCTTGATTATATGTATCTTCATCTATATTCAAGCTTATCTTCCAAATTACAAAATTAAGGTAATTCTCTGAATTACAGCTGGAAAGATTGTGATGCACCAGACCACTGTTGTTTGCTAGGAGAAGTTCTGATAAGAAAATACTGTTTTAGCAGAAGAAGACTTCCTCCTGAGGAGTAACAGTAAATGTTCCTATTATAAATTTGTATTCTCAGTTTTATGTTCCAGCTTTTCTTTGGGTTTCCCAGCATAAGAACAAAGCAATTATGAATATTTTCATGGGTGTAACAATCTCTGAATTGTTTTTGCCTTTTTTTTTGTCCCAATAGTTCAAAATAAGAGTCTTTAGATTTTAATCTGTGTTTTTAATTCATCCTTCTGCATTAGACAACGTGAAGTGCCAAAAACAGGAAAGGATTTTCTTGTACTACTCACTGTAATAGTGATTTAAAACATCTTATTGTTACCAGCTTCACAGATACTAAAATTTACCATGTGGTGGTGAGCCTTTAACATGTATTACAATAATTAGTTCTGTCTTTCCAGTGGTAGCAGAGGTGGGTCTGTGCAGGATTTGTGATATCTTTGCCTGGTTTTAAGTTGACATTAATATATCAAATTTCATACAATTTCCCATAGAAGCTTGTCCTGTTGAGATAATGAGCAGCCCTGTAGGAGCCACATTCTCTGAGTCACTGTTTTGATGGCAGAGTTCCATGAGTGTGCTGCTCATTTTGCCTGCTGAGATGTCCTTCGGCATGCTATAGAGAACAAGGTGTTCACACTTGTGTCACTGTGGAAAGGCACTGGTTCTTGTAAGGGCCGTGGAACATTACAGCAAAATTTGCATTGCTGCACTTACTAGGCAAGGCAGGACTGCAATAATCAATGCACCTCTCTTTTTACCTTCAAAGCAAATCAAAGAGCAAGGAGGAAAATAGATTGTGCATGTAGGTGGCAAAGAGCCATGAAGAAATTGTTAATTTTTCAGGCAGCATGATTTCCTAACAAAAACAAATTAGTAGTGCATGTAAAATTTACCTTTCCTTTTTTTTTTTTTTTAAATTTGATAATGTCTCCTATAAAAATGTCTTTGAAATTAATCTACTAAAATCTGTTTTGCATACCAAGTATAATAGTGCTTTTGAATGTATGCTATGTTTCCTTTGGTCCAGACATTTCAAACCTCTAATTCATACCCTTGTGGCATACAAATGGGCTGTAACTGCTAAGCCAATTTGTTTGTTTTCTCAAAGAAAAGAAAAACTGAATGTAATGTACTGAAAGAAGGATCCATAACACACGTTTTCCAACTGGAATGCTGTCAAGGTCTTTAACATCTTATTTTAGCCAGTGGAACAGTTCCAGCAGTTCAAGTTATGACATGACCACTTACTGGAATTAACAACCCAGGGAGAAAAGTGCCCTTGTGCAGAACGTGTCCAGTTTCAAAATGGGTGTATGAAACTCTCTGGATCTTTTAAATTTTATATGTTAAAAAAAAAAATACTCCTACTCTCTCACTTTGTGCCAAGAGACATCACTAAAGTACACTATTTTCCTTTTAAAAACCTTATGGTACCACTCCTCAAGCAGACCTCTTCAAGTTCTTTAGTGGCAGACTTTCTAACAGGGATTTGCAGTCAGGAGAAAATGTTACAAAGAAACAAAATATTTTAACAAAACAAAGTATGTTATTAAGATTGTTTTCATCAAGAAATGTCCCGCAGGGTCACTTCAACATCTCAGGTAACCTCTAGCTCCCATTCTCTTACACTAATTTTGGAAGCTCTATTCACTTGAAATTAATTTTCCAAGATGGCTTTCTTCACACCAGCCCCCCCTGAAGCACTGAGCAGGAGAGGTAAGTTGCAAAGCAAAACCAAATATGTTTGGGTTTTTTTGGGGCTCTTTTATGATCAAGAAAGACCACCTCAGTTTTCCCTTTTGTTTTTCTTACTTAAGAAAGAACGTTTAATTGAATCTGGTGACTAGATTCCTGAAAATGATGTGGGGATCTGCATTCCCTAAGAAGCTGGCACATGAACATGAATGTCATAATCAAAACAGTCCAGATTTCCCATTGCTTCTCAACACATTGTTAATACCTTATAGTTATCAGAAGTTAAAAATGCACAGTTTCATTTCTATATTCAGAATATATTTTGGCTAGCAAATTCCATACAAGGAACAATATGCCAGCAGCAATGGTGAATGAGAAGTAGGATGTATTATTTGTGAAACTGCCACATGCACGGTCTTTGTCCTAAAGTTTTCTCTGGGGAGCATCACAAATTGTGTGATGACAGTATTTCTTTGTCTCAGAAAAAGTGGAAAGGATAACTCTCACCTAATTTCCAGAGTTTCAGCAACCTTGGAAATCAGGATGAGGCAGACAAATGAGGTAACTGCATCAGTCATTACAGCTATGCATCAACAGCGTGCAGCATTACTATTGAATTTACACAATTCTTTCACAGCAAGCGGAATAAATCTTGAATATCTTTAGACAGGAGGTTCCAATGAAACAATGCAAGGATTATGTTTCTAAAACATAAATATATATGATTTTCAGGGTGACATTAAAACTTTCCTTTCTCTTTCTTTTACCTCTCACTTTCCTGAGAGAGGAAGAAGTGGGGATGCTTTGTTCCCACAGAGGAGTGAATCATTTATAGGCTTGATAATAATCAGATTAATAAAATTGATGCTGCAAGTTATAGTGCTCTGGTTACTTTAACTGGAAACTTACATGCACAGCATTTTATACAATCGTTTTTCTAATGGGAATTTCATAGATGTATACCTTTAAATCTACCATTCTGACACAATGTGATATAAATTAAATTAGCTAAAAATATCAAGGGCTGAATTATATTTTTTCTTGATAATTTAAAAATATTTCTATAAAAAGTAAGGCAGATACTTTAAATGACTATGCAGATAACTGCATGATTAACTCTTGGACGTTTACTTCTTCCATCAGAATAAAGCATTTTGGGGGGAAAAATGGAAATAATATTTTTGCTTTCACTAATCTGTGCAAGTCAGCAGATGGTTAAGTAGCCTCTGTACATTGTTCAGTACATTCGTACGCTTATACTTTGTGCATAATACTTGTGTATATAAATATCATCTGCTCCTGCTGTCCTCCCACAGAGCACTTCAATGTACTGGGTATTTTCTTTGTATTTCAGATATCTCAAGGGCAGGGGCACAGAAGAGATACTCAGCACTTAGGGATGGTATATAAGCCACTCACCAAAGACACACGCATCTGAAACAGTTGTATTTCAGCTGGTTCAAAAGCATAATGGTGAGGGAAATGTTGAATGAGCTGCGTGGGTAGAAATTCTGTCTTTCAGGCATACACTGTTTCCTCCACAATGCATCAATGGGTCACCTTGGGCAGAAAGCAGTTGCTGGCAATTAGTGTCACTCTCTTGACCTTGGTTGAAAGGAGCTTCCCCTGTAGAGCAGTTGCTAATATGCCTGCATAATGGAGCTGTGTGGGAATGTTCAAAGTGCCATTAATCCTAAGGCATGATGTGAACATTTCTTAAAATACTCAAGTACTCTTCCCAGCATGTTCATATGGTGGATGCTCTCTCAGCTTTGGGCTGTGTTTGCTTTGGCATGCGCCTTAGTTTTCAGTTTAAATTTCTGTCACAATGCTGAAGTCTCTTATTCCTGTAAGGCAAACTAACCGTGCTAATTTGTACAAGACTGTAGAAAAGAGACTTAAAAACATGCAGACTTGATTCTTTTCTTGCAACAGTGAAATTTCAAGATTTAGAAATAATTTAATTAAAAATATGTTAACATAAACTATGACTGTACAGTTTACACAATAACATTTAAAATTATATAAATTCTTTGCTGCATCTAATGATTCCCTTGAGTAATCTGTCCTCATAGCAATTCCTGCTCGGAAGTTCTCCTTGTTATGATTCTGATCTAACAGCATTGCTGAGTTGAGACATTAGAGGAATAAGTGATTAGTATGAAGTTGCAGTACATTTCTCTTTAAAGGAAGTGCACCCTCACATCTGACAGTACGGCAGCATTTTTGCTAGCAAGAGTTTCATGGGCAGAGGAGAAGCCTTAATTGAGCACAACAAAACATTTTCAAAATTTCCAGTGAATGGGAAATTAGCTTTTCTAGTCATGTGTCTTCCAGAAATTCAAGTATGCTTCCCTGGAATCTTGTCTGGGATTTCATTACATGTTCTTAATCCAGATGTTTCAAATGCTTTGGAAACAATGAACTATTATTATTGTCAGAATAAATTAATCACATTGCCTTTTAGAAATGTCAGAGGGAGGAGGAGTGCTTAGCACATCTCTAGAGCCTTTTGGTGTTCTCTCTGCTGGAGTCTGAAACCTCCCTACTCAGGTATGTTTAGCTTCTCCTAATGGTGGTCAAAGCAGAAAATTACTCTAGCACTGCCCATTTAACATTTGCTGATATATATTACCTGGGCTATGCCCCCAGAATGTTCCTTAGTTAAATTTACTCTATCTTGTTATGCCTCACAATTATATATAAAATATATAAAGCATATGACATCCCTAAATATGTGATTCCATATCTATAACATAGTCTCCCCATACACCTTGTGGAAATTTAATTTGGAGTCTGAGCTAAAGAAATGGGGTCTATTCTCCATAAGAAGAGATTGAAATATCATCTAACAGTTTGAAAATCTTGGCTATGCCCTTTCAGAAATATTCCCTGAAGTCTGAAGCTGCCTGTAGGTACAGCCGCTTGCCCTAGGTGAGATTCCTGTTACCCCCAGAAAACATATAGGTCCTTATTTCTTATGCACCTACTTTTAGATACACAAAAATGTCTCCAAGAATTATTATTTTGCTGGAAGATAGAAATATAAGGCTGATTTTGGGATGGACCCTGAGTTTGTTAAGCTGCTCTGCTTGTAGATGCAAAGATATGTTAATATTCCTGTACAGCTGCTTAAGTAATTTTTTATTTTTTTTTTAGAACGGGTAATTCTGTTGTGTTTGGGGAATATGTGGTTTTCCTAAAACACTAATTTCAAAAGCTTTTAGCCTATTATAGCTAAATAGCATTTTAATGAAGCATGTTTGTTACACTTACCAACAACAAAAATATCGATCATGTAATGAGTAATAAGCAAGTTACTTCCATAGTAAATACTTCACTGTGCTGTTATCATCCTTCAAACTGCATTTTACCAGCTCTGCTGCACTATAAATTCAGATTGGTATCAGACAAACATTTAGATATTGTGCCCTAAAATGAAGATTTATTCTTCGTTTTTGAAATGAAAAAAATTCTTAAAGAAAATTATTGCTGAAGTTTCCATTTTAAATTTAGAGTTTTTATTTTATTTGAATGGAAAGCAGCAGGGCCAGCTGCAGGTATAGGCAATGCAGGCAGGTTGCCTATGGAAGCACCTATTCAGGGTGGCACAAGGGCCCCAATAAAGAGCAGCCAAGTTCTGCTCTTTCCTCTGCCAAGACCTTTCTCCTGTGGACAGGAAGAGCATGCATTTGAGCTGTTCATTTGAGCTGTATCATGTGGGCAACAGATCTCTACCTTCTGACAGCAAACTCGCTCAGCCTAAGTAATTTATACTTTTATACTGTAAGGATATATGCATTACACTGTGTGTGCATGTGTGTTCTACACTCACTCTAAGAGTGAGTATGCATCAGTGACAGTAGCAAACCTGACTTTCTGAGCCAGTCCTATTTCTGCCCCTTCCTTTGCCAGAGCAGCTGATCCCTGGAAGCAGTGGAGGAGGTGTAAATGATGAGATGTTTATTGCTTGAGAGGAGTGTGGGCAAGGAGAAGAACAATCTCCTGAAATTAGAGACTGGAGAGCTGGGATCCAGTGACTGATGAAGTATGCATCTTAATTCTACTCCTGGTCAGCCCAAACCTTGCTGAATGGTCTTGACAATGGATCTTGCTACACCTCCCTCTCCTCTTTCCTCCATGCTCTTCTTCATGCACATCCACCTTCCAGAACATTCATGTTCTTTTGTATGGACTCTAGTACTGTTGCAAAATTCAAACTTTCCTGTGTGTGGAGAAGCTTTGAGTCAGCTTCAGGAACAAGCCACTTGAAATTTTCCAATCTATTGAGCAGATCACATCAAATTGTTTGCTCACTTCAAATATGTGAGAAAGAAAAACTCTAAACAAAGGAAAAAAATCATCTAAAGATATACCTGTAGTAAATGAAATTATCACATTCAGAATGGATGGCATCATGATGTGTATCTAGCATCAAACACCACCATGTGTGCTGTGGCACAGCCCTGCTTTCTGTGGCCCACCACAGCTGTGCCTCTGCCTCTGTCCTCACAGAGCAGGAAGACTGACATCCTGCAGCTCCATCCATGGTGAGAGGCTGAAGAGGAAAGGCTGCAGCACATGCTCCTTCCCTCAGCGCTGCCCTCCCCCTTCATGGGCAAACTGCTGAAGGAAATGGGAGTTGGCTCATCTCTGAGGTCACTGAGAGGCTATGGAATCTAGAAGGCAGAAGCCCTTCTTCAAACACAGTTCACCAAACCCTGCCTGACCCCACCATCCAAATCACTAAATATTACTGTGCTAACTGGTGGTGCTGTGAAATCTTTTTATAAGGTAGCGAAAGATTCATGTTACCACCTAACACTAAAAGCATTAAAGGCTTCCTCAGCCTATAAACAAGCACAAATAACCATTCTGTAAGCAACAGCTATAATAATGCATTTGATATTCTATCATAATTGTAATCTGCAAAAATGATTAAACTGGTAACTTTGCAAGCATTTATACCCTGTTTTCTCCTTCTGATGTTTCTCTCCACACTCTAAAACAGATGAAGGAAAGCCACCACTGCTAAGTTTAGACTTTTCTGTCTCTTCTTACTGTGAAAACTCTCAGGGCCAGCTATTTTCTACTTTTTCTCCTACAAGCTGTTTCTATTTCCCAACTCAAGATCACTAGTTTAAAGATAGATCTGATGTAATGATACCATCTGAGATCTACCTTCATATTCATCTGTTATGAAGCCATCAGTATTCCCTTCCTAGCTGTCAATTGTGTTGCTTGTCAACTTGTCATTCCAATATTCCCTTACATTTCTTTGCACATTCATATGACTCAAAATAGTTTCCCATCCATAAGCCACTTATATATAGCACCACTTCTGTTTCTCCTTAACTCAACTTTATGTGCTGCCACAGCTATACTTGATCATGACTAACTGCTTTGCTTGCATCCATTTGTAATAATTATTATTTTGCTTACTTTGTCTTCCTATACTCTTTTTTACATTATGTGATAAAACATAATTTTGTGGAGTTAGAGCTTGTATTTTTTTCTTGTGTCTTTCTAATAGTCCCTTTTTTAAAGATAAAACACTAAGTTTTAAATCCAGTTAGGGACATTCTATGAGTTCCTAGCAAAATAAATAACAGCTTATAAGTGGAACTCTGAAGCAGCAACAAAGCAGGATGACACATAAAGGTTCACTGTTCTGCTTTAAGTGCCTGTTTTACTCTCAGGTTACTCGCATAAAGGCTTGGGGACTTTACCCTCATTTTTGTCTACAAAATAATATTTTGCTATTAATTTCTTGCCATGATTGGCCAGTCATGCCTGGTAAGTGATTCTCCTAATTTGTCTTGCTTTCCATAACAGTAATTGCTGGTATTATTTTTCCTGGACAGGAATTCAACCCACATCATTCACACGCTTCTGTGATTATGAGTGCTTTCCTCTGAAACATCCACCTTTGGATTTCCAGTTTGTGTGACACTTTTGTTACACATACAAGACCACTTGCCAACATTTTCAGACTCTTTCCAAGTTTTAAGCCTCAGATTCTCAAAGTTAAGCAACCTCCTAAATGACTGGGTTTACCAGGTTTTTTTGTCCCTGAATCTAATTGCTCAGTAACAGCACTTTGTATTTCTACATCGCCTCAATCCAGGATATATAATAATAGATATCATTTTACTCTCTGTGAAATATTATTAATTGTTGAGAATCCAGTTTTTAAGTTAAGGAAAGCACAGTACAAAAAACTGTGTGGATTTCACAGGGTCATGCAGGTCTTTCTTGCCAAAAATAGTATTTTTAAGAGGTTGTCAGGAATGGAACCTTTAACTCTGCTGAAAGCTGTTTGCTGTTGTCATGACAACCCATGATTGCCTGTAACAGAGCAGCTTTTAGTGCAGACATGACTGAAGCATGTAAGTGGTAGACATTTTAAGCAGGCTTCCTCAACCTCTATCCCATGCTGATACAACATCCGTAATAAGTACAGTTCATTATTTGCTTCCTTTTTGGTAGGCCTTTGCATTTTATAAAATCTCTCTCTACAGGCAAAAGCATCTTTTACTTGAAGAAGGTGGTCAAAAGGGAGAAAAGGGAAGTACTAACCATATTTTTTTTCTTTTTTTAATTCAAAGCAATGCCAGTTATAGTAATTTTGAATGAGAATGTCTCTACCAATGCTAATACACTTACAATGGACTTTAAGCAGAAATAAATTAAATTATGCAGGTTTATATGGTCAAATTGAGAATAAAATTGGCCTACTGTGTCAAAAGTGAAAAACTAACCATATTATAGATGCTTTTACTTCTTCTCTGCTGTGGTGCAATTTAATTTAATCAAACTATAGTACTGAATCAAAATGTTAAAAAGTATGTACCAGGATTGTCATAGTTGTGTGATCTTCCTCTGCACATCATTATGCAAATAGTAATGTTAAAATACAACTGTCTTTTCCACCTCATGCACATCATCACCACAAACAGAATGTTTTTCCTTACTATTCAGCTGTAAGAGGAAGTCTCCAAGGTTAGCTGGTAGTTGAATCCTAATTCATGGCTCAGTTAACTGGAAACTGCAAACTTCCTGTGGTTTCCATGAGTTCCAGTATGCTTCCCGTGATCTTGCTACGTGGCATGGAGTGTTGTGGTTACCAGCAGCAGCGGACAACGGTGCCCCCTGACCCGGTCACAGTGGCTGCCAACCACTGCTGTGCAATGGGGATTGGCCCTTTGTGCACCAACTTTACAACCTTCTGGATACTCTGGAAATGCAGCAGGAGCTGCTGCAACTTTTCAGCACCAAGTGTCTTGCTTTCTGGATTAGTTACACCATTCAAAGGGAATGTCTCACTAGGCTGTAGTCTTGAATTCGTTATAAATTTCATCTAGATTAAGATAAAAGAAATGGAAATGTTTATTCATAACAAAGGTTTATATTAGACCTAGGTGAGGAAGCAAAAGGAAAGTGTTCACATACTGTTCATACTATATCTATCTGATTTGCTATACTACCCCAGATGTCAACACTTCTGTATTCCAAGATAACTTGTGTTCATGTTACATCATTGGAAAATCCCTCTTTTGATGTAGCATGTTAGCTTTTATAGCCAATTTTTGGGTAACATTTGAAATCTTCCTGAAGAGGTCCAGAGAGATTTGATCTTATTCAACAAATTTTCTTAAAATGTGAGAGATACTCTGGCCATTTAAAAGAATTTAAACAGGTATTTTTCATTTCCCAGAGAATGTGAATGCCTCTTCATTAGACTGGATGCCTTCCATCCCAATTGAATGTCTATTTAATGACTGCTTGCCTTAACAAAGGCTGTATCTTGTCCTCTCACCCCTTTGCTAACTCTGATGTTTCACTATGAAGCGTTTCCTCTATTGAACCTTCATTCTGTGTCAGTCTTTCTACTAATGGAAAACATCTGATACAATTGTCTACATGAGGTAAATGTATTTATCTCATTCTTGGGTACTGACTGAAACCAGACACCACAGTAAACTAAGATTCTGGGATGACAACCACCCATGTTTTCTGGATTTTTTAAGTAAGTGATGATTTTGGACCCAGTTTCTAAATAAATCTAAACTGACATAACTTTCTTTGAATCTAGGGAATGAAGCCAGGGGCAGGTTATATTTAAAAATGTACATATATTTGTGTATGTGTACATGTATTAAGATAAATAGTAATTGTTGGGGGGGGGTTGTTTGGTTTTGTTTGTTTGTTTGTTTTGCTTTGTTTTTGTCTTTTTTTGCTTTCTGACCAAATGAAAATGTTAGAAATAAAGCCTAATCTTGACTTGAAGTGTACAAATTTTTTGTCTTGTCAGAGAAAACAAACATTTTAGGTTAAAATGTGCCTTTGCAATACATTTACATATTTATATATTGTTCAAATGAAAATGATTGATGCCAATTATTTGTGAATTTTACAATTTTGTTCTGCTCCAACTATAATGATGTTACTGGCTTAAGAAATAAACTAAATTTGAGCAGGTGAAAAATATTCATTCACTAGTTGGAATGTACTCAAGTCTCAACAAAATCATTACATTACTAAAATTGCAAAAGAATTGGGTTTTGACAGCTGAGTCACTGACTGGAAACAATTATTCTGAAAAAAATTGCAATTTTTATAAACATAGTCAGTGGTTTACAGTAAAAGACATTTCCCCAAATAGCTAAAAAATTGACCGTTCAGATACTCTGCCGCAGAATAAAGAACTTATAAATCAGCTTTAATGTTTTTATTAGGCACTGTCTTTCCAGCTGTTTAAATGAAGCAATAACTGAAGTTTCAAAGTACACATGTCTCTAATTATGCTGAAAGATTTTTCTAAAAAAATCTTCCTCCTTAGCAATCTAAATACATGCATTACTACTATTTGTTTGCCTTTTTGTTTGTTTTTCTTACATATGAGGATAGCATGAAAAACATACTACCTCTCTAATTACAGCAATGAAACAGTCACAATCACATTTGGTTGCTTCTTCTATTGTACTACCTATAATTTAGCCATTGTTTAGAAAATACTGAAATTTCAGCTTCCAAAGTGATTGCATGTGATTGCAGGGGGAAAAAAAGGGTACTTGTACAATAGCCCTAGAACACAGAGTGAGGTTCCCTCTGGGAGAGTAATTGTGCAATACCAGCTCATCTTCAGAAATGAGAAAATGTTAACCTCTTCCTTTCATTAGCTCCTCATTTTTTTAAATGCTTTGTAAGTTTTCTCTTATTTACAAATGCCAACTAAATTTCTTCACTAATATAAACAGGTAAAGCTTATATATATAAATTTTCCTGACAATTTTCTTGCAAATTCCTCTTTTCAGCTCCAGCTGTTGTTATCTATTGAGATTTAGTTCTGTAGTATTTAAAAAATAAAATTTTAAAACTATCATTGGTCAACTTGGACAAGAATGTAAAACCAGCTGGTGATTTTTCTTCTAAATTCTTCCACATTTTCAATCGTCTGTAATTGAAAACATTTTTTTATCATATTTGCTGTACTTGAGCAAAAAATATTTTTCAACATGTCAACATTTCCTTATCCATTATCACTAAAATAATTGCATTTTAAAGCCATGGGGTACCTTCAAGTCCAAGTTTGTTGTAATTTATCTTGATATATTTTTCTCTATCTATTATAATTCCTTATCACATTTGGGTACCACCATATCTACTATTCATATAAGGCCTACCAATGAAACACATGCATTAGGGTGCTAAATACTTGCATAATTTGTATGCAGGTTATATAGAAAGAGTAAAGGGATCCCTCTGGCATGTGGTAACAGCACCTCCATCAGTCCCTACTGAATGTAGTTTGCAGTTAGCAAAAATAAATGCATTAAATATCAAACTGTCAGGTTTATTTCACAAGCACCTAACAGTTTCTTTATAATTCTGTGAAGAATTTGGACATCTGTGAACAAATTCTATTCACTGTGTGGACAGAAATTGACTCATTGCCAGGAACATGAAAAATTTAAATGAGGTAGTGAGAAGCAAAAGTCTCTTTGAAAATGTTAAAACTGATTTTCTGTTTAAGCTGAAGTTACCAGAAATCTTCTAGAAAAGGTCTGAATCTGACTTGAATGCAGGGATTTGAATATATCTGGTTTCAGGGAATTTCGTCCTTTCCCCTTTTCATTTCATATGTGATTGGAAAACTGGATCACAGCTTTAGGCATTGGAGGTGTTCTGATGACTTCAGTACTGTTTTGGACCTGAAATATAAATCAATTAAATACAAATGTATTTGCTTTTGGTGTTCACTGCCATGATCACTTTTTTTTTTTTTCCCTCTCTTAAATCTACTGACTGCATTGTTGCTATTTGGAATACAGTGCATGAATTATTTTCTCTTTGCTAATACTTGTCTGCTATTGCAGTTATCTTCAAAACAATCAGCAAGTAACACAGCTTGCAGATGAAACATTCCTTAAAAACAAGATGCTGTAATGGTCTTGTGCTCAGTAATACAACAAATGAATGGTATTTAAAAGGTATTGGCACCATGAGCTGCATGATGCAGTTTGTGAGCAGATACTGCAGGATACAAACTGGAAGAAAGTGCTGCTTCTAGTGAGGGGCTCCTTGACAGGTGGTAGGTCAGGGGTGAAAGTATGGAGCTCTCAAGAGCCTCCATCTGCTGTGGTTCATTTATT
Organism: Cettia cetti; assembly: GCA_013401135.1. NCBI lineage: Eukaryota > Metazoa > Chordata > Aves > Passeriformes > Sylviidae > Cettia > Cettia cetti. The sequence continues at coordinate 13,043 of VZUI01046041.1, read as the reverse complement.
TTGCACGGCCCTCTGACTACAGACCAGTCATTACTGATCTATATCTCCTGCCCAGAGCTCAGTCACTCATGAGGTGTTTTCTACCACATGCCAGGCTCTATTCTGCTTCTTCCAGTTCTTAGTCTGGATCTCCTCCAACACCCACCGTGTCTCACTTTGAATCATTGGATAGCCTGGCTTGGAAAGGACCTTAGACAGTCTACTTCCTAACCCCCTGCCATGGACAGGGACATCTTTTCTAGACCCGGTTGCTCAAAGCCCCGTCCAGCCTGGTCTGGAACACTTCCAGGGATGGGGAATCTACAGCTTCCCTGAGCACCCTGTTCCAGTGCTTCACTGCCCTCACAGTATTTATTCCTAATATCTAATCTGAACCTATTCTCAGTTTGAATCCATTCCCCCTTGTTCTGTCACTACACACCCTTACAAAAAGTGTCTCTCCATCTTTCTTGTAGGTTTCTTTCTTGACAATTAGGTCGCCCCTAAGCCATCTCTTTTCCAGACTGAACCATCTCAATTCTCTTAGCCTCTCCTCACAGGAGTTTCTCAACCTGTCCGCGGATTCCTCCCCGCACTGTCAGTCGCGCACTTCATCCTTCCAAATCTTTCCCCGACACAGAAGCAGGTCTCACATTCTTTCGCACCACAAGGCTCACCGGGCAGAGCTCATTAATACAGAAAACCATTAACAAACCAAGTGCAGTACATCACACAGCGCCGCGCTGTTTGTTTATTGGTCTGCATCACCACAGCGACCTCCGCAGCTTTTCGGATCCGCTTTGGACTGCGATTTCGGCGCGCTCCAAGGGCACACGCGGCGCTGCGGGCACAGCCCGAGCGGGGAGAGCCCGCACGCCCCGGGCTGGCAACCACACAGAACCCCAGAACCAGTTCGGCTTCAGACGACCTCCGAGGTCACCGAGTCCGAACACCATCACGTCCCCAAGTGCCACGTCCAGTCCTTCCTTAAACACCTCTAGGGACGATGACTCCACCATCCCTCTGGGCAGCCCGTTTCAGTATCTAATCACCTTTCCTAAGAAATGCCTCCTAATGTCCAACCTAAACCTCCCCTGGTGCAGCTTGAGCTTATGTCCTCTCGTCCTGTCGCTGCGTGAGGGTACATGTCACAGCCAGGCGCTGCAGCGGGAAAACTTCCCACACCGGCCCGACCCCCAGCGGCCGGCGGCCGCCCCGCTTCCCTCCCATCCCGGCCCATCCCGGCCCCGCCCCTCCCCGCGATTCCCGGCGGTGGGAAGCAGCGCGCAGGCGCGGAGCGGTCCCCTGTGCGCTCTGCGGGCTCTGGCGGCTGCGCGCGCGGTCTCGGCCCCGCCCCCCGCCCCGCCGCGTGAGGCGTGCGCGCGCGTGGCGGCCGCGGCGGGATGTTCGTGGCGCGCAGCATCGCCGCGGATCACCGCGACCTCATCCACGATGTGTCCTTCGACTTCCACGGGCGCCGCATGGCCACCTGCTCCAGCGACCAGAGCGTCAAGGTGAGCGGGGAGCCCTCGGGCCTGGTGCTGGGCGAGTGTCGCGGCACCGGGCGTGCGCGGCCTACCGGGCGGCGGGTCGGGCCGGGCCGCAGGCGAGGGCTCGGTCCGCGAAAGGCTCCCGGTGCGGGGGCGGGCCGCGGGGGCGGGAGGCTTTCGCACACAATGCACGTTGTGTTTGTGTACGCGCTAACGCGTGTAAACACGGAAACCCCGCTTCCGTCCCATTGCTGCGGCAGGGGAAACATTCCCGACTGCTGTGCCTGCAGCCGTGCCGCTTGTTTTGTTTATTCAGCTGAAAATCTGTACTTATTAAAGAATATTTATGAAAGGAACTACTGTTTCTCAACGTAGTGCCAATAATCTGTATTTACTATGGGAGGAAAGTGAAGTGTTCCGGAGTGTGCCCTGACAGACTGGGGAAAGTGTAGAATACTAGAAGCCTTAATTTTGACATTACTTTAGAGGAAATAAAGTAACATTTTATATTTACTTAAACGAAAAGTTGATTGTTTTTCACCTTTTTTGTGCATAGTGAGAGGATGGGCAAGTGTTCGGGAATCATATGGATAGGTTTAAGAAATCTAATTTGCAGACATCAGTCAGGTTTGTTATAAAGTACAGATAAATGGTTGAGAAAGTCGCTTTTTTCGCAGAAAGCTGTGTCATATGTAGATTAGGCTTAAAAACAAGGAAGCAGCCCCTTCTCCTTTACCACAGACTAAAAAGCAAATAACCAATCACAATAAAACAGTCCCCCCAGAAAGTAGGGCAAAGCCATGGGGATCTTTTGTGTCGGGTGGTGTGTTTCATTCATGACTTTTTACGTAATTTTTCAGTAAAAAACTCATAAGTATAAAGACGTGTGGGAAATCAAGAAAAGAGAAGGTTCAGTGACTTGCATGTGTTTAAAAATCAAGGCAGAAATCTCAAAAAGAAACAAAATCTGTTCCCCCGCTACTGTGATGTTTATTTTTCTGTTCTACTCTGCTTTTGGGATGAGTGCTGGGAGCTGCATTAGGGTTTTACAACCAGACCTGAGCACATGAGGATGCTGGGAGGGGGCTCTAGGATGAAACAGAACCGTGTACTCTTGGAACAAAGTGAATGAAGTATTGGGAATTGTAATAATTTCTCTTCTGTGTAATTTACTGTTAAAAAAGAGATTGAAGTCATACAATAGTGGGTTTTGCAGGCAGTGCCTCTTCTCCCTAAATGTAATAGGGATATTTTCATGATTGAGTGAAGTGCAAGTTTGTACTGAACCAGGTACAGTGTCCTGGATAAAAAATGTTTAGTGGGGGGTGTGTGTGTGTGTATTTTTGTTTATTTTTATTATATATATGTGTATACATGTATGAACAGCTGTGTCTTTAAAGTACTAGTCAGTTAGCTTTATTTACAAATTGTATGATTGTATTTTGATTTCTCAATAGGTCTGGGACAAAAGTGAAAATGGAGATTGGCATTGCACTGCCAGCTGGAAGGTTTGTATTTGTAAAAATTACACAGACAAAACTGTAGTTTCTCCTTTGTTTTTGGAGAAACATGCTTCATTTCTGCTGAATTTTAGAGTAGAAATGCCTTTGGTTTGATGTAGATTCTGTGTGGTTTGTGTAAAATACTTTCTCTTTGCTTTTATAAAACATCTCTAGAGCCTCTCACTTAAAGCAGATGCTAACATGCAATCTGCTCTTGTTAGTACCATGTTATGTTGGCAGACTCTAGTATCAGCAAACATTATCAGTGACTGGTGTTCAGGGACTACAAAACAGTACCTTAATTTTTAATTGAATATTTCCTTTTGCATATAGTAATACTTAAAAAAATATTAAAAGGGGAAAAATTAAAAGGAAGATGTCTGGCTATTAAATGTTATAGTATTTGACCTCTGCTTTTTTTCTCCACAACCTTTTTGAGAACTCTGTCATATAGAGGCTCTGCTTTGTCTGGATAATTAGTGAATTCAGCTTCTGAATTGTTCTTAAACTTGTATTTAATAGGTTCACAATGCATTCATCCCTGTAAATAGCAATACAAGTGAGGCTTTTCAATTCCCCTTCTCTAAGACAGGAATATTGACTAGGTATGAGAGAGGAGCTTCATATTAAAAGTAAGATTAATAATGCTCTGCAAATGCTTTTGAAAAGTACAGGCAATCTAGAAGTAAACATTTGATTGAGAACAAAACTGTACTTTTTGCATCAAGGTAGAATCATAGTTTGGAACTTAAAGTAGTAATAAATAATGCTTTGAAATACACTTCTAATAATTGCATTTTAAGCACTAACAGCAACAACCTTGCAATGCTGGTTGAAATCAAGAACACAACAGTTGCTATGTAACTTATACAAAGTATAACTTAGTATAAGTTTCATAGCAACTGTTGTGTTCTTGATTCCAACCAGCGCCAACTTTGTATAAGATACATAAGTTAAAGGTTTCAAAGAAACAGTGTTACTACTTCCTAGGATTCTCTTCTTCAGAAAGTCCTGAAAATACATGGTTCCTGTGGCTAAAGCAGTAAGTTTGCTTCTCTGCAGTGTTGTGATGCTGTCTTGCAGACACACAGTGGATCAGTGTGGCGTGTGACCTGGGCCCATCCTGAATTCGGGCAGGTCCTGGCTTCCTGCTCATTTGATAGAACAGCAGCGGTATGGGAAGAAATAGTGGGAGAGTCAAATGATAAACTCCGAGGCCAGAGTCACTGGGTGAGACTTCTTTTCTATAGCTGTAAAGTTTCTGATTTTGGCTGTGTATTGTTCATTTGTGGCAACATTCCAACACAAAGTAAGTGTTTTTAAAACATTTGAGGAAAACAGCTGTCTACATGCAGGCCAATTAGTGTCACTATTATTGGTGTTTCACAATAAGATGTTCCCTCGCGAACAACTTGTAGACATGAGTTCCCACCTATAGTAGAGTTAAAGTTGGGTTTTTCTTTGACTAGAGATAATTTCGAATAACACTGGCTATTCTTGCTCATCTTTCAAACAATAGAAGAGTTGGTGGGGGGGAAATTTTTTTGGTGGAAGATGTAAGCAGTCCTATGAAACGGTGTTGTCAGACTTTGATAAGCTTTCCTTAGGGAATAAATTTTTGATGGAAATTTTGCAGGTCAAGAGGACCACTCTAGTAGACAGTAGGACATCTGTTACAGATGTGAAGTTCGCTCCCAAGCACATGGGTCTTATGTTAGCAACCTGTTCAGCAGATGGAGTTGTAAGGATCTATGAAGCTCCAGACGTGATGAATCTCAGCCAGTGGTCACTGCAGCATGAAATCTCATGTAAGCTCAGCTGCAGTTGTATTTCTTGGAATCCTTCAAGGTATGTTACTAAAACATTTGCTTTATGACTGTAGCGGGAAGGGAAAAAACATTCAAAGCTGAACTGCTTTGATTTTTGTTTGTCCAGAAGCACTTAATGGCTTTCCCTGTGGACACAGCATTGTGTCTTGCTGATCCAATTACTCTTCTATTCATTAGCAGTAGTCTGTGCTGAGGGTTCAGAGTACAGGCATTCACTTTAATGCATGGGATAGGATAAAAGTTGATTTAAAACGTAGAATTCATCTCCATTTAGCTTATGTGATTTATCTTCCAAAACCTGAATGAAATATCACTAAATCAATCATTAAAAGCACTGCAAAGAATGCAGACTCTGCCATGAAACTTGTGGCAAATAAAAGACTGTAGGTGCAGTCTATTATAGAAAGTCAATTCTTCTCTCTGAGAACATCATCTTGAATTGCTAAATAATGTTGTCTAATGATTTCATCTTAGTGAGTGTATAAAATGGGCTTTAGAAACAGCAGAGTGAAGATAGTGGTAACTGAATAGCAGTTAACTCCAGTTTTTTGTGATTTTTTTCCTTGTGATATTTTGTGGTGTTTTGTTTTCTCTGTAGATAATGCGTTTGAAATGTAACAAATGGCTTGGTATACTTTCTATGGGAAATATTATATATAAATATCATATATATATGTATAATATGGAAATATAATGGTATTTGTTTTCACCTTTTAGCTCTCGAGCACATTCTCCAATGATAGCTGTAGGAAGTGATGACAACAGTCCAAATATACTGGCTAAGGTTCAAATATATGAATATAATGAAAATACCAGGTATGCTAAATAACAATATATAGCATTTGTGGGATCATGAAGTTGTTTATAATATATGGCCTTTTATTCCTATCATTAGATGGGGAGTGGAGTAGTAAATAATAATACCTTAATTTTGTCTTTGATCCATTGGGTGGGAAAACAAAGGGAGACCTCAGAATTGTCACTGATGTTAACAGAACTGACATTGATATTTTTATTCTCTGACAGTGCAGAAATGTCATTGTTCTTACCAGCATTTTAAATGGAAAGTTGTTTCTGTGTCTACTAAATTATATGTTTAATTTTGCACAAGGAGTTAACAGTTGAAATTTGAATTGTGTTGCTCCAGGCACTGTTTTGTTCAAAGCCACCTTATAATGATTTTAAAGGCATGATTATAATGACAGTGAATTGCTCATGGTCTGTCAAACTTCACGTTGCACAGTCAAGAGTTCACAGAACCAGAAGAGGCTAGTAAGGTTGTGCACCACCACTTCCAATTAAATTATAACAGAGAAATTGTGTTTGATTGGGAGTGATCGATGTGGAAAAGCAGCCAGAGTGTTCTGTGGATTTTATGCCCAGCTTCAGGCAATGCTCTCCATGCATCAACAACAAAGTTACTAGAACTTACTAAGAAAATGGAATATGTGTTTATCATATGGAGAGGAGGCAGACAGTGGTCTGCTTAAAAGCATGGAAAATTTAGTTACTGATACGCAAATTCCCTTTTGTGAATGGAATATTTCTTTTTATTTCCCTCTTCCAATAGTAGGAAAAAAATCTTTGTATTGCAATTCTTGCTTTGTTGTGTAACTTACAATACTGCAGCATAATGTACTTGGTGGCTACTGTATCTGATAGATTCAATTTCTGAAGAAATCTGCTTGAAATTTTTGCTCAATGTTAAAAAACCCTCTTTTATTTTGCAAGTCTTATCATGTGTACTTAACCCTTTTTTCCCATTTCCACTATATCTGGTTTATACCATTTGCATCACTGGCAATTTTCATGGCATTCATTTCTTGCACTGTACAGGAAATATGCAAAAGCAGAAGCTCTGATGACAGTCACAGATCCTGTACATGATATTGCATTTGCTCCAAATCTGGGAAGATCCTTCCACATCTTGGCTGTAGCAACCAAAGATGTACGAATTTTCACACTGAAACCTCTGAGGTGAGCTTAAGAGGAGATGGTTTGGTGTGATGTGATGCATTCTATACAGTCTTGTTCAAATAGTCTCTGCAATAATGCCTCTGTAATAATGTCTGCAGGATTGTTTTTAGCAACCTGATTTTTAAGGTAACAAGATTGTGAGCAAGTCTATAATTTTGTCTGAATACCTAATCTAATAACAGTTGTTATTAGTAAGATGTAGTTCTCTCTGACATCATGTTCAAGCCCAGACCTTTGAACAGTTGTGTGCAGAACTGTCACTTTTCTCTTAAACAGGAAAGAACTGACTTCATCAGGAGGATTAACGAAATTTGAAATTCATATTGTGGCACAGTTTGACAATCACAACTCCCAGGTGTGGCGAGTGAGCTGGAACATTACAGGCACAGTGCTTGCCTCCTCTGGTGACGATGGCTGTGTTAGGCTCTGGAAGGGTAAGGTCACCCACCTGAAACACATTCACTTTGTAGACTGCTGAATATACTTGAGAAATTCTACTCAAACCATAATTTTGGAGTGAATGTCCATTTTTGATTTGTGAAAGATAGATATTTTTTCTGTATTTCTGTTTAAGAAAAACAGATTTCAGAAATAACTTTCTGTTCTGGAATACTTGCATGATTTAGGCTGCTGTGAATAGTTGTTGCTGTACCCTGAAATTGTTTCAGCAGACTAGAGCTACATAAAGCTGCCATTTAAAAAAAGTAAGATAGATCTTTTCCTGCTGCTAAATCTAGAAAATCTACATTTGATCACAATGTCCAGGCAAATTACTTTTTTCTGTTTACATTTTTAAAACAAACAAATACATGCAACCTCCCTCCACAAACCAACCAACCAAGCAAAAAACAGCAACAACACCCCCAAAAAAAACCAAACCCACCACCAAAATCCCCACAACAACAAAAGCCCACTGGCAGTTACCTTACCATTTGTTCCTCTGTATTATAATAGTGGAAACTGAGTTTTAAATTGTGGACAGGCAGAGAGTATCAGGGAGCTGAAGGGTCAGATTCTTAGCTGTTTGGAATTAATATATTGGTATTGAAGTTCAGTTCTGATTCACACCAGGTGTGGGGCAGTTGAAGTATGTTTATAGGGAAAGCTGTGCTTCAGAAGAGAAACTAACAGTTTCTATATATCTGTGTTTGCAGCTAATTACATGGACAACTGGAAGTGTACTGGTATACTGAAAGGTAACGGGAGCCCAGTGAATGGTAGTTCTCAGCAGGGAATTTTTAATGCCTCTCTAGGTTCAGCCAATACAAGTCTGCAGAATTCACTAAATGGTTCATCTGCCAGCAGGTAGGTTAATTAGTAGAGAGACTGATTTTCAGTAAAGAGTCTTTTCTCTGAATCTTCTTAATTTCATTTAGCTCTTATATTTATTTTACATGTTTTTAAAGTGCAATGTCATTTATTGCGTGAATACTTCTATAAGCTCTTCTGGTTTTGCTCTGTGGTTTGTTTTGCCAGTGTTAAGAGGAAAATGAACAAAACAGTAAGTCATACTGAATCAGTCTGTATAAATAAGCATTGTAAATAACTACTTTCATTTTTAGTCCTTTCATATTATTAAAGACAACATTTCTGAGATAGTTTCAAAGGAGAAGCTTCATCCTACTGGTGTGTAACTGCCCTTTTGTTTTAGATAGGTGTTTAAAATTGAAGCAAAAATACCAGCAACAAATTCTGTTTTTCTCTGAGATAATGTAGCAGAAGGGAAGGAAGAAAAAGCTACTGAATAACATGGTTTCAACAATCAAATGTTAGTGTTAGTTTAGCACTTGTTTTTGCAGGTGTGTAGCATCAATTGAATAAAAGTTTTGTGGTTTTTAAAATTTTCCTCATGTGGCATTCACATTGCAGATAATTTGCCTTAATAATCTGTTAGGTCTTTATTCTGTAATAGTTGCTGTTTAGTGGGTAAATTTTACTGCCTCTTCTGAAAAATCATTTTCATTTGTGCACACTGAAATGTAGAAATACAGAGTCTAGCATCTGTGTGGTGGAGTGTGTACAATCAGCTTTACAAAGTTGTAAGTCCTATGTAAGGATGAGATGTGGCCAGATTCTGCAGCAGCAGTTTCCAAGTTTTGTGGCCACCTTTGTTTCAAATACCTTGGGATAGTTTCCCTTTCCATCCACATGCAGCTACTCCTGGGGTTTTTTTCAGTTTGGATTGCTTATCAGTAAAGTTTGCTTTGGAGAGTAGCACCAGCCTGCCTGCTCTTTCCCTTTCAGCAGTCAATCCTGAATGGCAGTTCAAGATCCCCAACCCTGTTGAGCAGAGAAGGGTTTCACATTTTCCTCACAAGATAAATGGGGGTGTGAGAGGTGGTAATGGGCCCACTCCCTAAGAGAAAGGGCAGCAGAATGATGTTGGTCGTGGTTCCAGGTTCTACTTGCAGTGTAGCAAATGAATTGCAGCCTGCCTTGGAAATTGTATATCCAGAGCTGTGTAGCTGTATTTGCTTGGGCTCCTGTGGCGAAATGCAGGCTGTCTTCAGCTCTTTAGTGTAGGGTGTGGTTTCACAATCTCCTTATCTAAGACTGTGCTGCCACCAAGACTAACTGTCCCCACCCCATTGGTGGCTCTTCTGCTGTCCCTGAACTTGGTGCTAAGCCATTGTCAAACTGAAACTTCTAGCATAGTTTCTATTCTCTTCATTACTCTGTATTTTGGAAGGTGTTTTGTTTTGGTTTTTAATAAATTATTCTTGCCTTTGATTTGTAACACAATGTTATTTCCAGAATTAAGTCAGTGGCTGTGGAATTTCCAGAGATATGGTGTTTTGTCCTAGGATTGAACCTTATTATAACAGACACACACTTTACTACATGCTTTCTTTTGTAATGATATTGGCCTGAATTCTGTAAGCACAGTCACTAACTTCTGTGTTAGTGGTAACATGCTGATAAAGATTAATGCATTGGCATTTGACTAAATAGGTATCCTACACATAACTTATTTTGTCTCTGACTGTACATGCTCTGTTTCATGTCTATACAGCAGAACAGCTATAGCACAGGCAGATCTGGAAAAGATTATAAAAGCACTATGGCCCAAATGGATTTGTCAATAAATTTCAGAACATATGATGTAGTTGTTAGGAAATAAAACGGTAGGGCTGTATTATTATGTTGATGTAATTCTGTGTCTAGATTTATGATACAATTTCCATTCTCCATTTATATTATGTCCTTTTTAACAGAAAGCAGAGCTGATACCAAGCTAACTGGAGTAACTTTGGTGTTTTGCTGCTTGTTGCATGCACACAGGAATGGAAAACGAACTCCTTTTTCCCTTCCCCAGCGCCGTTTGACCTCTCCCAAGACACCAGCAGCCTGCTAACTCCTAAATGCTGTTCAAAAAGCCTTTTTAAAACACGTTGCGTGCGGTTTTTGTACTAGCCTGCACAGTTTGATACTGATGGAATGCCCAGTAGAAAAATATTTGGAGAGGCATCTTGTTTGGGAAAAAAACCCAACCAACCCAAACTCCAAAACTTCCACCAGAACGTATTTTTGAAAGCTTGTCAAATTAAAAGATAGTTCATGATTAAAACAAAGAATTTTTGTCCTTGATTGGGATGGGAGGAGGGAAACAACCATTACAATAACTTTCATTAAAATTATTTTGAGAATCAATTTGTTTTGCATTTCAGAGTGTTCAGCATTTGATTAAGATTCCTAAACATTACAAGGTTGTATCTGCTTTGTAATATATGCAACTGTTCTAAAGGAGTAAGAAAACTGTTTTGACAATTGTACAGATGATGGCTTTTAGTAGTTTGGTATTGCTTTATTTATATTCTTTAGTATGACTTCAAACAAATGTTTTGTAAGTACTGTCATACTTCCTTCATTCTAAGAGAAGTACTTTTTCTGTTATATATTTGTACATCCCTATGGTAATAATTGCAATTACATGGAGTACTTAAATTCTCTAAACGTAGTATCCTTGAAAAATGCAAACACTTCAACCATACAGAGTTATAAACCAAAATGCAGCCTGTTGTTAATTGTCCCATAATTGCATTAATAAACTGATGCTATTCTTTGATGTAAGTCCACAGAATTGTAAACAAGACAGAAAACATAGTTATACTAAAATGCACAAGTGTTACGGGTAAGTTCTAATAAAATCAGCAGCAAAATGGTATCGAGTGGAATAATTCTGAATTTTGCATTCACCAAGAATCTTGAATTTACACTGAGGATTTTGCAGAAATATGTAAATAGATTCAAAGATTGTATTTCATTCAAAGTAGCTATTCTCTGTAAATGTATATCATTAATGTAAAAACTGATGTTTTTAAGTCTATTCTAGAACTGCTCTGAAGTTAATCTGAATTATTTGCATATGTAGCAAATGTACTTTAATAATATTTCATGTATATTTTGCGTCACAAAGCATTACTGAAAGCTGTTAACAAATCACAGAAATTCTGGGAGAATGAAAGCCTGTTAATAGCTGTACTATACCATCCTTTTGACATCAAAAGCAATTCATTCTTTTGTAAAAATGTATACTAGGACTATGGTATTATTTGCAATGAATTTCAGTGGAAAAGGCTATTATTTTGCTTTAAAGAAGAGTTTCCAGATTTGTCTTGTTTTGAATTACAAGCCTTGATTTCTGCTATTATGTTCTATTGGTTTTGGCATGGATATACTAAAGCCTTTTTTTTTTTCCAGCATGTCTTTTCTCCCCTTTGGTTCTCCTTGTATTTACTACCTTTCTCTTCTTTTCTTGTTTTGTTTATTTTTTTTCATTTTTTGTTTTGTTTTGTTTGTTTTTTTGTTTTGGTGTTTTGTTCCTTTCTTAATTGTTTCAGGTATTTCTTTCCCCCTCTGGATTCCCCACGGGCTGGATCGAGATGGTCCAGTCATGCCCAGCTCCTTCCTCCTCCTCCTCTGATAGAACAGTCTTGTGATGCTGACACTGCCAACCTCCAGTATCCTCACCCTCGCAGACGATGTGTAAATCGGCCTCTTAATCTTTTACCTGAGAATGAAGGGGTTTAATATGTTACTTTAAATAAATTCTGAAGGGCCTTATTCTGGTGAATGTGAATGCTTCCATTTCTGACTGCCTTCCTATTCCTTCTCTGGTACAGAAGACTTTTTAAAAAATGTGGGAACTTCATGCATGTTTTGCAAAACAAAAAACATTTAGAACTTATTTGTGTATCAAAGACCATTTTAATTTGTACCCTTTGAATTTTGGCAACATATATAAACAGTATTAGCCACGACTCTTTATGGAGTAGGTGACTTCAACGTGCCTGTCCTTTTTTCTTTTTTTTTTCTCTCCTTTTTGAAATCAGTTTAGTATGGTCTTTAATTTTTTTCTTTTTGTATATTGCATTTACATGTGAAACACATTCTCAAAATTAGACATGCCTTCAAGACACTTGTAAGTGAAGAACGATGTTGGATCAGCTTGTTAAAGAAACAAAACCATTCCTGTATATACTGCAGCAAAATAATTGGAAGTGTTTGGTTACCTAAAATTTTTCCATCTTGCTGTATAAATATTTAAATTTTATAAACGTGGTTGACTAATAAACTTGTTCTGAAAGGTCTGTATTCGTATGCTTTTCCTTTGTAATAAGCTTTTTTTTTTATATATAGGTTCTTGATGAAGGTGGTTTTTTGATTCAGGTGTCCACTCTCCTGGCTCTGCTTTTGTGCTGTTTTTGATGTGCAGCTGCGTATTTCCAGTCTGTGCCACAAGGTGTGCTCTGACTTCTCCTGTGGGTTTGCTGAAGGTCTGCAGAGACTGCCAGAGCTCTTGGGCTTCACATTACCTCTCTTTTCCAGTGATTGAATTAAAATGGGACATTTTGAAGAAAGAGTGCTGGCTTGAAAAGTGTCGAATGTCTTTTCTGATGTGTCGGTGCAGGAACATCAGCTGCGCTGTGGATCAGCGTGTTGGCACTGACTCAGACTGGTGCAAGACAGGCAGGAAGGTAATGCTGGACAAGGAATGCATGGTATTGCCCAGGAGTAGCATTACTGCACAGGATGGGATTGCTGAGTTTGCTGGGCAGATCCTGGGGGAGGAAGGAAGGAGGAGGCCATTGTGCAGCAGAAACCCAAAGTGTGATAGTATATTTCAATGTGCTTCAAAATGGACTTACCCTGTTTCCTGGTGGACTAGACCACTACTATGAGGTAAGGTGTCTTGGTTTAGAGACAGGTATCTGCCAGGGGAAACTGGAGTTTTCCCTGGAATGGAGAATGTAACCCCCCTTCCC
>VZUI01046040.1:33551-79376 GCA_013401135.1 Cettia cetti | reverse complement strand
AGATTTAACCATTTCACCATCCACAGGAAAAAAAAAAAAAAAAAAAAAACCAACCAAATTAAACCAAACCAAAACAGAAAAAAACCCCCAAAAAACAAAAAAAAAAAAACCAACCAACACCCTCCACAAAAACACCAAAAATCCCCAACAACAATAAATCAAAGAGTAGCTCTAAAAGTTCATCTAAAAAATATTTCCGGTTACAGCAACCTAGATCTCAGAAACTGCCTCACACTTGAAAAATATTTCCCAGAAAATTTATGGATGTCTTACATGAGACTATCTTGCTGATTTCAATAACTGTCCATTTAAATCTGTTGATGTAGCGTTTAAACCTTGCTTCACAAAAGAGAGAGGCTAATACACACACGGGGTTACACTCTCAATATAACTGTCTGAAAGTGATGGTCTGGATTTACTCCTGATGAGATCAGCTCTAAGGCCAGGAAGCAGATTTATAGTGTGAACATAAATGAGCGTGGAGGAAGGGGACCTTTTTGATCATACATATGCTTGTCAGGCAAAAAGCGCTTAAGACCTCATTGCCAAATAAGCAAAAGCAAGTCTCTTACAGACAGTGGAAAATGGCAGGAGGAGGAGAAGTCCAAACAGATGCACCAGGCTGACAGTTTCAGTAGCCAAACCCTGGTAAAAGACCAGGGGGAAAAAAAAAGCTATCCATAGAGTTTGAGCTTTATTTCCTTCAGACTAAACTTACTGGTTCTCAGAAGGTCAACAGAATAGAACTACCTGTATCATTCTTCAGCAGCTTAAAGGAAAAAGAGGAGCTACTGCAATGCTAAGGTCTGAAATTACCTCAGCTTTTGCATATTGAGGAAATAAGTGCTTTACCCAGTTAGTGGTACTCAAGAGCAAGTGAAGGAATTAATGCCGCAGTAAACAGGTAGATGTCCTTGGCCTTTCAGCTCCATCTTCCTGTTACACTGTCCTTTTTAACCAAAACAATCCCTTTACTTCTGCACTCCACATCAGCAAAATAAATACTATTTCATTTCTATTATATACCATAGGGTGCCTTGATCTGCCTTCTTGATTTTTACACCAGAAAAGCTGTTGTATTTGTAATACAATTATAACTTAAATCCACAAAGACAGTTTACAGCATAATCAGAGGGTTCTACCTGGGTGTTATTTTGCTTTACAAGGTTTATGGATTTTCTCAGGTTATTCAGTGAGAGGGAAAAAAGGGGTGGGGGGGGAGGGGGGAGACTTTCTTGAGAATCCTTCTCCCTTCCTACATTCATACACACCCAAAATCAATACAGCAGAAAAACTCCATGATAGGCCACCTAAAGAGTATTTTAGACTAAAAGTCTGAAAAGCATCTCTCTTCTAGTTGCATTACCTTGCTCTTCAGTCCCCCCAGAGCGATAAGAGCAGCAGTTTGATGGCTGCCACAGTTCAAGTCAAATCTTGGACTTGCTTTCGGTTTTGCACATGGAGACCAGGCTGAGACAATGACACCAGAGAGGAGGATGGTCCCAAGGTGCCATAGAAAGTTCACCTTGACAAGAAACAGCTTGTTGCTGCTGGTCCACACAACCCTTCTCAACCCTTTTAGCACCATGCTTGGGACTGTAGCACCCTCTGAGGGAAAAAAGCATCTTTTTGAGATTCACAGCACTACACAACCACTCCGGACTTGTCTTTTTCCCTTCAGGATACAGCTTCCCCAGGATTACTTGTAAGGGACAGCTTTTGCATAGGTTTTCCTTTTGTACTTTGAGAAGGTACTATTTGCCCCGCCTGCGATGCAGTTCTTTGCACTAAGGTCACAAGAAAATGATCCTAACTGGAAAGAAACATAATAAAAAAAGGGTTTAGCAAACCATCCCTTTGCCATTATAATGGGATTTGCAGTCCATAAGGTTGATTTTATTGTAACACAAAAGTGTAACTATTGCTTCAGTGCCACAGTGAATCTCCAGAGTCAAGTGTGTTCAAAATTAAAAACTTAAATCCCACATTTAATGAACTATTACCCACTACTTACAGGTAGCTCAGATATACAAGCCTGTACAGAGCTTTTACAAGATGTCATACATACTGAATGCATATCAAATTTAAGATAATGCTAAGGCACCAGCAAAACACAAAAAAACATGAGCAATCAGCAAGACAACCTATCTGCCCAACAGTGTTCCTGAGGAGAAATATTAGTTCTTGTTTGGGGGTAAAAGAGAGGGTTGTGAAAAGGTTGCCTTAAAAAGAAGGAACCTTTCAATCATCATTGATAGTGAAAAAAACTTCAAGATTTAAATATATTTGTTTTTTCTGAAGTTTCTTGACTGCTCACTGCTAAAATTTTACTTCCTTCCAACAAGAAATTCTTTGCACTCTTCATCTCATGATTTTGTAAGGTCATCTATTCTCCTGCTCTTCTTTTTAGCAAAAGCCTTCCTAATTAAGTAAGTTCTCATGCCCCCCTCCACCCCAAAAGCATACTAACAATGAAATGCTAGTGAGTAATGTGTACAGTAAGTGTTTAGGCAGAAACTTTTTTATGTTTGAGCCCTTACTCTAAAAACATCCCATTCTTGTGTGATCCTTGGGTGCTATTCTAATAGTGATGTCCTGACACTATTGGTAGAGATGCTTTTACAAATGTATTAATTTTCTATATTTAGATGTAACTCCCTCTCCAACACCATTCTACTGTATCTGATTATGAACACTTGTCAGTGCTATTTCAGAAAAAAAGTGCAAGTAATACAAATTTACATAATGTAAAAAGTAACAAAAATTCTGCAAATATGCATTTCTGGCCATGTTTCACAAGATAGAGTGATTTCAGAAAAAATGTGCTTAAAAACTTAAATTAAGGTAGCTCTACTGGTTTGATCCAGGGCAATTATTTTACAGACAAATAACAGAATCAGTGAATTGTTCAGCACTATTAGAAACTGTCTTTTAAATTCAGCTTTGCTCTTCAACCACTGCTGTTTCTATCTCCTTTTCAAAAGGGGTGCTGCAAAAAAACCCTATAGACAGAGGCAATCTAGGTGCATACTGTATACCACAAGACTGGTACAGAGTCCAGGACTTGCCCTTCAATCCAATAGCTATGGCTACAGGCTCCTTTCCCACTTCCCAAAAATTGTTGCTTGGCGTGATAAATAAGCAGCATATAGTTGAAAGCAAAATATCTCCAGTTCCCTTTCATGTATTCTTTATCTAACTTCATTTCTTCTGCTAACTAGTACATCAGACGTGGAAAACTTTGTCTGGGAATGTTTAAGACTGCTTTAATACAAAAATAGCAATTCTTTTTCCTGTGTACAGATGCACTATTTTAAATCAAAAATACTAACTTAGCAAAGTAAGTTTTTGTTTCACTTTCAAATTACTTAAATATCTACAGTTATGTTTCTCTGAAATTTGGTTCAAGCATGCTATGCTATTAGTAGTCACTTTTGGGTTTAGGAAACGTTTGTATCTCTGGCACGATTAGGTAGATTTAGTTGCTGAAAGGAAATAGTTCCATTGCTTCTTTTGAAAAATAAACACATGCATGCAAAAGCAGCATTTACACACATCTTTTCAAACAGACCATGGTGAAACATAGAGAGTGAAGTTGATCCTTGTGTGTAGTGATAACATAAAGCTTTATGTACCACTTAAGTCTTTTAAACAGCATTTAAGTAGGAGTTGAGCATAATTTTTTCAGGCACTCTTCATGGGGTAAAATTTACTAACAGAAGGCTTGAATAACTTGAGCAGAGGGCAGTAGGGGCCACACAAAAGGAAGGAGTAGGGAATCATGCCTCAACATGGTAACTGTTGGTAAAGGTCAGTTTCCTACTGACAATAAAGTGCAGTCACTGTATTTATCTGGCAGATCCCTGTGACAATGGCTGGTAATCTACAGATAGCTTTTTAGAAAGGTTTGAGCAGTGGCCTTCACTCAGCATAACTATTATTCTCTAAAAAGTTTCTGTGTTTAGTTTTTATGTGCCCTGAACAATACAGCACAGAAGGAACATTAGGAGCCCGTAAAATGATACGGGGTAAAAATATGAGCTACGAATGAAGTTTTAAAGAAAATACTCATTTTAATTTTCAAGTTCTGTGGCTGGTAATGTCTAAAATCATATTTTCTCCATTGTCAGTGGGGAACTTTCCCTGGAGGCAATATGGTATAATCACTCAGAAGAGACACTGCACTCATCTCCCCAAAAATATGTGCAAGAACCAACAGAAAACAAACAACAAGAGAGGCAAAGAAAACGCAGACTGATCAAACCATACTCTGGTGTAGACAAAAATTGGCAATTATTAGGCAATTTGCCACTGTAAGCTAAATGTCATCCACCCTTTGACTTATGCCATGGGTCCTTTTTGGTCACAGTTGATTTAATACATCTTTAACTTAGAACTCTCTGGCTTTTATCTGTTTGCATTATAATCTCAGTGTTACCCAGGCTTATTTTTTTAGCACATACATGCACCCGCCCAACCAGATACATACAGAGAGAGAAAAAATAAGGAATTTTTTTATCCTTATAGTATTTTGGCAGCATAATGGGAATAGACAGCAACTACTTTGTGTTACAAATTTAAATGTGAAAATTCAGAAAACCTCCTTGTATTAAAAATGAATTAACTGTGTGATTATTAATTGTGCATATTCCAATCCCTTTGTGCTGTACTGCATGTTTCTTGAATCTCATTTGAATCCTTTGGCTAAGTAATGTGTCAAGGGGGGTACTAGCCTGAATGCCTGGGTTATTTAAAAAGCAGGACAGCACTTCCAGATTAGAATACCAATGAGTGGGGTTAAAAAGGCTCTACTGTAGTTGGAGGGCAGCTCTCAGTCTGAGTAGTACCTGAAAAGGACCTCTATGGACTAATTTTCAGAATCACATTGTAATGTGGGCTCATGTCAATCATCAGAACAGACAGCTTCATCCCATGATATAAACTAGTTATACATTCAAGAGCTGCCAGAGGATCTTCATTAAAAAGGGACTTAACATTAAAAGAAGAAGGTTGTTTTATTATAATACTTCAAACACAGTTTTTTGTTTTATATGTTCTCAGGAATCTTTTTTGTTCTTCTTCACAATATCAAAAAAAGTGCCACAGAAGCAGCAAAAACATTAAATATTCCAGTTTTTAATGGGAATCAAGGTAACTTTCTGGTTTAAGGCATTAAAATCATATACATTTTTCTAAATATATTCATGTATTTGAATAACAAAAAGAAGTCTCTAGATGTAATAGGAGGATGTTTTTAATCTTTTGTGAGAAGGGATTTGCAGAGCTGACTACTCAAGGTACAATATCTACTGGCAAAGTATATCAGTGAGAGCTTTATACATATAAATTTGTATAAAAGCTTTGGGCTATCCACAAGCTTCCAGATACCAGTTAGATATTACAATCCATGTCATTAAAATTTAATATGATTGTGTTAAGAAGAAAACATTAATAATATCCATGTAAGTAAATCATTGACACAGTAATCTAGTATTTCAGGAAACCTTAACAGGGGTTTATCAAAAAATAAATAGATAAATGTATCTATTTACCTATATGCGTGTCATTTCAAAGAACCTGATTTAAATATAATTTTACAAATCACGCAGCTTCTTCAAAGTGGCTGGGAGTATTTTGATCTAAGATTGCTGTTGCCTACCTGCTTCATACCAGGATAAATAGTTTATAGGAATCTAAATGAAATGAGGTATTTCTTTTTGAACAGAATACAGTGTACTGTCTAATGTTTTCTGCTGTCCTTTTAAGATATAGTACTCATACTCTGCATTATCTTCTGTCCTGAAAAATGATCTGCATTTGCAGCCTTTTTCCTTTTTTTAAAATCAGCTCAACAGTCTTCAAAAATTAGACACATTCTTAGCAATGGTAATTCTGAGGTTTTCATTGCACAGCTCTTTCCATTTTCTATTACCTTCACAATTATTAGCTAATTAATTATTAACAAGTTAATGATTTTTTCTATTGCCCTCATTACCATAATATCTAACACCTCTCAAAAATTTCAAAATTCCACTTCCAAACTGCCCATGAAGCAGGAAATATTGAGCCCCCCTTCCTCCCCCCATTTTAGAGATGAGAGACAGAGGCACAAAGGATTTAATTTCTGTATGCACATTTTGTAACGATGATAACATTAAAAGCTAATAGGAATGCTTTTAAAACAAAGTTATTTCAGTCGTCATTGGCGAGAAGATTAAGAAACCTAGCACAAAGAGACTTAGGTAAATTTAACAAGGTTACAGAGGAATCTAACTATTAATTAAAACTGAGATGTTCTTGTCTCCTGTTTCTCTGGACAGACTACTAGACTTTCCATATTTATTTTTCATGTAAATCAGTTATGATGGGTTACAACAGTAACAGTACATGATATGATAACACAATATATATTGCTTTTTTAGTGATCCTCTTCAGATATTTCTCTGGAAGCAGTATCATTAAAAATGAGTTTCAAGAGCTTAGAAAACCCTCCCGGTGAGTGAGCTCTAGCAAACTCACATGAACCCAGGGATATCTTAATTAAAGTCTTTCTGATGCTTGAAGATAAAACAGACATAACAATTCTTGCTCTTTCGGGTTCTTAAAAGAACTCTTTTGAGGCCACCTTCTCTCTCTCTCTCTGCCATGCCGAAGCCTTGAATTACACATAAACACGCACAAAATATCCACCTCAAAAAAATCTCTACAGAATGAGAGCATGACAATTACTTTGAAGTGCTAGCACCTTTGCTAGCCCCTGTCCTTGGAGCAGTTAGCGGTTCAATCTTTGATTTGGCCTTTATCACTGCCTAACAGGTAAATGGCTTTCCAATCTTAAGCCCAAAATACGCACATTTGGAGGACTTGTACAGCATAGTTCAAATCACTGGCACAGGGCTCTTTACAGCACTATAGAACCAAGAAATTAAGGGAACAATGAAAGCCTGCATTGCTGCAGCGAATTATATATAAAGAACACATGGTGGCAATGAACAGCACCATAAAGGACTTGCATACAAAAAATACTCAGTGGGACTGCAGCTGGTGCCAACCATCTGTTGGGCATCCATACCTCTTCCTAAACTTGTGGAATCTCCAAACACTTATACCTCCCAAAACCAAGACTTAGATTAACATAATTTCGTATTCAGCATGCTTCCAAACTGGTACAATAGCTGACAATATCAATTTTGTTTACATTATTTGGCCCTACAGAGGGTATTGCAAGATGCTTCATGTCTCAGAGCATGAAGAATTATTTAAAAGAAAAATGTCCTTCAGGGCTAGCCCAATGTTCTATCTTTGGTTTTGAAGGTTTTTTTTTTCAAACAAACTGCTAAAAAATATACATTGTATATTTTTAGATTGCTTGCAGGGATTTGCAGAGCTTATTCTGGAAGATGACGTTTTATTTATTACAAATTGAATTTTTATTTTTGGTAAACCATGCAGATGTGTGACAGATTCCCATCAAATTATACATCTGATTACCCTTGACACCTCATTTGAGGTGCAATGTATTCTATGCATTGTCTTCCTTTACACCCATTCTCACCTTGTCCATCTCTCTGCCATTTTCAATATGCTGATTACACCAACTCAGAGGTTTCAGCACTATTTAAAATACATAAATCCTTTTGCACGTGGCTTCCAAAGAGGCAGCAATACTAGTAAATTCAAGATTAAACACCATTTTTTAAATTTATATTTTGTTTACATTTACATTGTAATATGTTTATCCTGAATGTAAAACTTCCAATGCCATTCACCTGTCATCCATGAACCATGTGCTGCAGTCTCTCTACTTATGAAAAGAGATGAAGTGCAGGTATACAAGGTAACTATTTTGGACCTGGTGAGCCATTCTGAAGACAATGGAATCAGTATCTTTTAAGCCACCAGATTATATGAAATTGTCTTCTAATTTTTACTTGTCTGTGTCTTAACATTTTCAGGGTTATATTTAGCAGTTTACATTGAAATCTGCAGTCAAAAACATGTGTAAAAATATAGAAAAAAAGCTATGAAATCCATCAAGTCTCAGATTGCAAGAAGACAGAGCACTTAGAGAGACTTGAATGAAAGGAGGTTATCAGAATTCTTTGGAAGGGATTTATTGGCACCACTCAGAGTGCAACACTGGAAAAGGCCTACAAGTTAATAAAAAAAAAAAAAATTCTCAACTGCTTCTCTTTGCAACACTGATTTACCTAAGATTTGACTAAGCTGATGGGTTTCACAGACAGACTGTTATGAGACAGCCACAAACTACAGGTTCCCTGGGGTATGTCAATGCCCAATAAGAAATGTTTTGCTACAGAGAACAAAAACTTCTTTTAGGGAAATAGAGGAAAAAAAGTGAATCCAAAACAACCAAAACAGTACAGGAAACAAGCTGAGGTAAAAAATCTGACAAGTTTGTTAGGTCATGCCAAGTCTTAGCTAGCATTTTATTCTGCCCAAAAAGGATTGATAAAGGGATAAAGATGCTAAAACATCCACATTATAGTAACAGACATTAATCAATTTTACAATGGCAGCATTAAACTCAGCCACTTCTTATTACTTATTGCAAATAAAAGCAGCTTTTGTTAAAACAGCCTCAAAGAAAGTGGCAAGTTGACCCATTTATGAAACGAGGGTTCTAGATCTCAGGTAGCTAAAAATTCTTAAAACCCTTCAACAGCAGCTAAAAAAGTACATATAATATTATATGACTACTACTTAACCAGCATTTTGTATTGTAGAATGTAGAATGATGCTCATTTCATATATGAGATCAGGAGATTGCTGTTAGAATTACCTTCATACAACATGAAATTAGCAGAAAAAAATATTACTAAACCAGTAGTATCCAATTATGCAAAAGTTCAAAATTAAAATTTATTGATAAAGAATTGGTCTTAAATTTTTATGCCTGAGTTAAATTTTCATTAAGAAAACAAAACCTCAAAACATGTATCTTGTCAGAAAACCCACAGAAGCTTCCAAAGACATGTACTTTCTAAAGAGTGATACACATTTCAGTGCTGCAAATATCATTAAGGAACCCATTTTTTCTACAAATGGCTTAAAGGGTTTTTGAGAAGCATTAGGAAATTAATCATCTGAATGAAGTTGTTTTACGAGAAAAAAGGGGGGGAATGTTGTCCATATTTTTTCATTGTTATTCCACTTCACACTATGTAGGTAGTATTGAGTTTCTGCCATAATTCCTCATTTATTTGAATTTAATAAGTTTTAGTGTTCTTGATATTATGCTTTACTACTCTGAGCCTATTGATGCATTTCCACCGGATCCTTTTCTGTGTCCTCTTTTGGAAAAATCTTTAGAAAAGCTGTGACAGCAAATGGGTGGCGGGGTGGGAGCAGGGAGAGGGAGAGAAGAGAGGAAAAAAAAAGAAAGAAAAAAAAAAAAGAAAAAAACAGTCTTGCAGATCTTAGACTTTTTTTTTTTTTTCAAAGGCTGGTAGCCATCACCACACCAGAGAACCTCACACAGATTTTTTTTTTTTTTTTCAGAAAATGTTTTAACACCAGGATTTGATGTCTAGTCTCTGCTTCACAGGCATATCTCTTTAAAGGAGCTTTCCTCTCTATCATTAATGTGTAAGTCAGTCAGTCAGACCTTTTTAATAAGCAGTTGAAGAGCCACTGTCTTTAGCACATGAAACTAACAAAAGCCTCATTAGTCAAATGAACAAAGAATAGTTTGAATATCAATGTATTATTTTAGAGGAAAGCCTCCAAGAGAATCTCAATGCAATTCTTTTTACTGGCGTTTCCCCTGTCCAAATGTTAATGTTCTGGACCCTACCTATGAAAAACTGAAGAGCAAAGAAACCTCTTAAAACATGGCATCCATTGCATGCCATTTTTGCAATGTGTCACTGCATTTGACAATAATACAAGAGGTAGGTAACAGGTCTTTTAAGAAAAAAAAACCAAAAACTTGTTCAACACAACTGGTTTTTTCTGCTCCGTCTGCGACCTGTTGAATAAAGAACCTTGCATCAATTAACGAGGTCTTTTAAGTGATCTCTTAGCAGAATAATAGGGCATCAAACCTATACAAAATTTGATGAAAACCTCCTCTTCATGTTGCAAGCAAAAGTAAAATCTCTACTGGGAATGTCTATAAGCAATTTGGAAAAAAAATAACAAATGTTCTGTATAAAGACTTCATGAAGCTAAATTCAGAGACAATAGCAAGTCAAATTCTTAACTACTTATTAAAACAAAGGAGAAAAATTTAAGCAATCATCCCACAGAGATAGTGCACAATGTGTTCTGTCTATACAGTAGAAGGTCCACTTTTAGCAAGAAATGTTCCCAAAACACACAAAGTTCTATACAACATAAACACACAGAGGGCTCCTACAGAAAGAATCTTGGTACCACAAGTTTCCTTTCACACATAGACTTATCATTCAAATACAGATAACTTAATGATAAAACACTCTTTTTTATCGGAATGGTATAAGTTAAAAACTAGATGGATCCATCCTTTTTCTAGCCAGAGGTGGTACAATAATTGGTTCTTATCAATCTTGTAGTAAATCAGTACCTGGTATACCTGTCTATTAAAATTCTGCAGAATGTAATCAGCATATTTCTCTCAAAATGTAGTATTATTCCAACACTATTCTGTCTCAAAACAGAATAGTGAATAACTTCATACAGAAAGTGAGGAGAAAAAGCTCCAAATAGACGTTAAATTTTACATCAGATAATAATTATAGCTAAACATTTAAAACACTTGGGGAAATGAATGCGTAATAATTATTCATCCAGATATGTTGTTAGGCACTAAAATTACAAGTGCTTTCAACCTCCAAATTGAGTCTTTAAGGCATATTAGAATAGGTTGAAGGGGCGTGTCTTCATGCTATGATATGGAACAGCACAGATTACCAAATCTTGCAGGCACAGGCTGAAAGTAGATGAAATCTGTTGCCATATCTGGCTATTACAGCAATTCCATACAAGGCTCGGATAGAGACAAGAGCAAGTGGGGAAAAAAATTCTGAAGTGATTCAAGAAAAAACTAGTAAGAATGGGAAATTACAGACTTCTTTCTTCAACACAGAAGTGTTGACTAGAGAAAACAGACAAAACACGTTGGAATTAAGGAATACTTCTGATACAGAATTGCAGAAAACCTGCCCTATAAAGGTCAAGAAAATACAGCACTAGAGGTGGTTAGAGAACTGGCTTGGATGTCTGACACAAAGGTTACTTGTGGGGGTGTAGGGAGTTGATAAGGGGGGTGCCATGAGCATTAGAATTTACACCTTTGGGTTTGTTTGGGGCTTTTTTCATCTCCTTTCTGTGTTGATGACCTGGC
The DNA here is from genome assembly GCA_013401135.1 of Cettia cetti. NCBI lineage: Eukaryota > Metazoa > Chordata > Aves > Passeriformes > Sylviidae > Cettia > Cettia cetti. The sequence continues at coordinate 68,029 of VZUI01046040.1, read as the reverse complement.
AGAAGAAATGTGAAGAAAGGTGAGACAGTTTTTGCTGACACAAAAATGGGCTGGGGGAGTGAGTCAATACAAAAGTGAAAAGCAATATAGGTCAGAAAGTCTTAGGACAAACTAGGAGTCTGAATAGGTAAAAGTGAGTTCCAAAAGTCATCCTAAAAATCATAAAATAATGAAGCAAGAGTAGAGAAACAGGAGATTAAAATTAATTTTCACAGAACTCAATAGGGATATAATAAAATACAGTGTACTAGCTTCTATAGCACTATATTCATTACTGGTCATGTTGTTGTGATTCACCACAGTTAAAAGGCAAAACAAATTCTGAAATGGTAAAGCAGCAGAGGTGAGTCAAGGAAAGCACTCCATAACAAGCAAGTATTTCAGCCACTGGGATCACACCAGTAAGTCATCATGTCAGAAAAGAAAAAATAGTTTAGAGTTGCTGAGTATACAACAAAGGAGAGCAACTTTACATGGTAAGACTGGGATGTGGAAAGCTTGATTATTTATAAAGCTAAGGGAAATTTTGTGGCTTTTTTCAAAAGTGAAGGTGATTATGAAGAAACTCTATTAAGGTACACATAATCCTAAAGGGAACAGAAAGGAGAGATGCTGCAGGCTATCTGAGCTTGTGTTAAATAGAAGTACAAGGGGTTATGAACTTAAGCTGGGGGGGAATTGGACACTAAAAGAATTTAGGTAGCGTTTTCTTGCAGTGTTGCCCTTAGTGAAATAACCTACCAAGGCCAGTCATTGTAATAAGCAGTATACGAAAAGAAATATCGGATAAGTATATTGTGGTGCAACTGTCCTTTTAAAGCAGTATGGCAGCTCCATGAGGGTTTTCTGCCCTCAATTTGCCAGAAATTCTCCCAACTTTACAAAAGTTTTAAGGCACTTCGTACACTTTTGGAGAAAATACAATTAAATGGGATAAATGTTTGAATTTTAAGCATGCAATTCAAAAGTATGAGCACACAATAACAATATTGCCATGCATCATGTAATACAAACCATAGAATAAATTACATATTACATTAACTTAATTGCTAATGGTAGGTATCCAGATGGAAAGTACTAGGAACTGAAAACTCCTCATTCTTAAAAGGGAAACAACTTAGGCACTGACATGTTAAAAAAATTTAGAAGTTTTTGACATTCATATTCCTTAGGAAAAACAATTTTGAGATTAGGAATACAACCCTCAGTTTCCTTGTCCAAATTTTCCTAGGTATCCATCCCGTAACTACCAGGATTAAGACTAGCAGAATCTATTCACAAAGTGCAAAAAAACCAGCACCTTTTGATTCCTAAAAACACATAATTACCTTAAACCTAAGAGGTAATGCTAGCTGTTCTAAACCCAAATATTAGATTCTTCTCTAAGCTTCCTCCCTCCCAAAGATGAGGTTTTTTTAACATCTCAGTTTTATCCAAAGCTCTGTAGAACCATACAGTCATTCAAGTTGTAAAAGACTTCTACGGTCACCAAGCCCAACCACTAACCTAACACTGACAGATCCACCATTCACCCATGTCCCCAAGTGCCACATCTAAAATGTCTTTTAAATACCTCCCAGGATGATGAAAAACACAGTGCTTGACAAACATTTACATGAAGAGATTTTTCCTAATATCCACTTAAACCTCCTTTGGCACAACTCTGAGTCAATCTACACTCATCCTATTTCTTTTTACTTGGGAAAAGAAAACAACCCCTGCTTGGCTATAATCTCCTTACAGATAGTTGTAGAGAGCAGTAAGATCCCTCCAAGCCTTCTTTTCTCCATTCTAAACAACCCCAGATTCCTCATCGACTCCTCCAGACATTTCCCCAGCCCTTCTCTGGACACACTCCAGCACCAGAATGTTTTTCTTTCAGTGAGGTGCCCAGAATTGGACACAGCACTCAAAGTGCAGCCTCGTCAGGGAAGCAACTACTGCCCTGGTTCTGCTGGCCACACTATTGCTGATACAGGCCAGGTTGCCATTGGCCTTGGCCTCCTGGACACAGCTGGCTCATGTTCAGCCACTGTCAACCAGCAGCTCCAGGTCCTTTTCCACAAGGCAGCTTTCCAGCTGATTACCCTGCAACGCAAACCGAGTGTCCTCCAGCACTGGCAGCTAGGCATTAATGTGGATTTCACACTACCCTACTGTTAATGTTTGTGATATCCCCCTGCCTAAATATTGTCACATAACCAGCTCTGGAGACTGATGAAAGATACTGAGACACATAGATCTTTGGAGCTGATACAGTACAGCTGCTCTTATGTTCTCACATATTCCAGGGAATTCCTTTTGTTTTACTATAGAATTTAGAAATCAAACGCATTTTTAGCATTGCACTTCATGAACTTTTGACAGCATTATACAAAGATTGAATATAATGTTGGTGGATTTTAAAATCAGAGAACTTGATCTGTTCAAGAGAGCATTTTTCAAACAGGACTAAATTCAGAAACAATTTTAGACCAAAAGCCAGGTTAACAAGAAAGCACCTATCCTTTACGGCCTTTATTTAAAATAGAGGTAATGTAATCCCAGAACACAGCTGCCTGAAAAACATCTACAGTAGAAACTTTTTATAATCATTTTAAAAGGAAAACCCATAAGTGACCTTTGTGCCCATATGAAGCAATGTAGGTATTCAAATTAAAGCTTTGTTACTGACTTCAATAAAACTACTGTTTGTTACAGGTGAAATCATCTGCTGTGAAATACCATGTTTTAGGACCACCCACAAAATTGTGTATTTAGGGAGTATTATGCCTGAGCTTTACAATTCATACGCTCCAACTTAACATCCAAAGTTTAAATTCTTACAGTTGAACACCCTTCATTATTATTATAGTAACAAATTATTGGCTCCTAATGAATGGCAAACTGGCAGGTTTGATACAATCCAAAGCTGAAGAAATGAAGTGACCACATTTTTCTCAACCACCAACTACAAAACCAACAACACCAAGTTTTGAAATGGAATATGCACTCCCTAAACATTTCAAAGCACTGAAAAATTGTCTTTGTCTATTATCTCATTGATTTTTCTGAACAGCAAAGCTGTCAGGAGACCACTGAAGAGACTTCTTGAATCTTCGAGCAGTTTACTCCCTTGATCACAAAATACTCTCATTTCCGAAGTCAATTTGGTTAGAAACTCAGCTTGCTAACAACTCATTTGGTGAGAAGTCTTGTTTGGAAAGGGCTTAAAAATACACAGTGTGAATATATTACGCCTATTTAGTAATAAAACCCACACCACACACAGTTAAACATATACTATGTCTGCTAAAAAAAAAAAAAATAGCTTGGACCAGTTTTAAGGGATCTCTCTCAAAGGTGTTCAGTTGTAAATGTATTTAACAAAATGGGCTAGTCTTTCTATAACTTTGAGCCTTTAACTCTCTCCCCTCAATATACATCACCACACAGATAATTCTTTGCATACTCCATTTCCTACTACCAAGAAGAAATTGCTTAAGTAAGAAGGTTTTTTTAAAAAACCCAACCCCCCACCAAAAAACCCATTCAGTAGAACCTGGACTAAAATCCCAAACACATTTCACACAGACCATGCCACAGATCTATTTAACCACTACTTTAGTTCTCTACAGAGAGATTCAAATGGGTTTCTTTCCTCGCTATCATTTATCTAAGCATTCCTTTACCATCAAATTTACCTCCGCCATATCAGGTGGAGCTCAGAATTAAGAAGGTTTAGTAACAAAAATGCCAAGAGCAGAAAGCTGACGTATGCTATGCATATTGTAATGAATGACCTACTTTAAATCATGCCTATATGTTAATTCCTACACCATTTTACTGTTATTCTCTACAGAAAATTGAATCCTTAATTTATCAAGGAGGAAACAAAAAAACATGTGTTCCTTTTCAAGGAAGTTGTAGATAGATGGCTGATGCATATTTTTGTAAAACAGAGAACAAAGGAGAGCTGAAGCAAAAGGAAGAAGACTTCCTCTTTAAAAAAATGGTTTATGTTGCTGAATTACAACATCACAATTCTCCAGCACTTGAATATGCATAGGTGAAAGCTACAATCTTTTTTCCTGTGGGGAACACAAAGCAAAACAAAGCCAAAAAATCCCAAACAAACAAACTCCACAAAAAAAACCCACCAAAGCAAAATGAACAGAATATCCCAAAACAACTCAACCACCCAACAAACCACCAAAAGTACTTGTATTTCAGATGTCAAGAACTACTTATCTTCATAGTTTATGTAACTTTTGGGGTAGGTTTTCTTGTCTACTCAGGACATACCTTCCAGAAACTGAGATTTTATTACTATCCGATTTTTAAATAGATATCATCTGAATAATTACATTTTTTAAATGATATAGCTTTTTGAGACAGTGTTTCAGACTGATAAGTCCATTATGCAATGTGCAGCTTGGTACCTACTATCAGGATGAACTTTGAAAATCAGAGTTTAAAACTTTGCTTTCAAATTTATTTCACAGTTTAGCTTTCAGAGGAAATATTTTTCTCTATAGGAATTCTCAGACAGCTATGCTGAGCAAACTAGGTGCTTCTTCCTTTCAAGTTAAACTCTTTAGATTACTTTAACACAGTTCTTTGTGGTTTAATTTATCATATGTCCTGGCACCATTTATCACTAAATGCAGAATGATGAAGAAATGGCTCTATTAAAATGGAATAACTACTGAATTAAAAAGCTGTTAAATGAGTTGGAGTGCAGACTCCTGTTAACAATATGTGGGAAGAGTGTTTGGCTGAAATAAATTACTTTCACAGTAATAATTTGAGAAGTGCACCTTTGGAGAAACACGTTCAAAAATTCACGTCTTGATTTCCTGACTAAAATCACATTCACCACTAATAATATTTTTAAATTACCTTCATCGCTAAGGTGGAAAAAAAAATTAGTCTCAAATACTTTGGTTCAAAACCAAAATACTCCTTATTAAAAAAAGCTATGAATGGCAGTTTTAAAAATACACATGCAAAATAAAATAGCTGATTCCACTTAAGATATATTTTTCATGCTTACCCTTAACTTAAAAAAAACTTTCACAATCCTTCAATGTAGCCTGCCATATAAACTTGTAAATAATATATAGGCCTGTAATTCAGAGTAGTCTACATTGTAACTCTGAAAATTGTAAACAGTCAACTACCTAATGAGTTGAGATATACTTTCATTTTATTGATTGGAATAGAAAATGGAGGTAAGAGAAAGTACTGAATAGATACTCAGTAAGTTCACGGTATTTGATATGTTTCAGACATAAAACGCTTTCTTCATATTTTTAAAAAATATTGTTGTATTAAACAATTTATAGTTAGTTATTAAAAAACAACAGCCCATTTCCAAACTATTTAGTGCTGTACATCACCTCATTCTTATTCTTGTGCTTAATCAACATATTTTTTGTGGTTAACAGCAGCATTTACTCAACCCTTATTAGGAAATTATTTAGCTCAATAAAAGGAAGTGTCCATCTATCACTCAGGGCCCTTTCATGCACTGATTGATTTCACTGGAAGCAAAAATAATTTCCCAGAACTCACGTGCATCATCTTGCGCCTTTGAAACGACCTCCTAAGGGATATCTTATAGTCAAAGAGTGGCATCTTTATGGCTTTAAGAGGAGATTTTATTTCTATGAATTGTTACTAAAAAGCTGCATCCTGACTAAGTCTGTTTTCAGGCTCTACTGTGGCACAGAATACAAAAATAGTTATAACACACATCTCTGTCAACTTTGCCAACACCATGTGTGGACAAATATCATGCATGAGATGCCTGTGCAAAGGCATGTCATGATTACTCCCAGACATTCTAGAAAAAGCTAGCCAACTTACACAAATCTCCAGCAAACAAAAGGAAAAATCGTAATGGTCAAAAGGGTTAGTGTATGTAGATTTACACTGAAATGACAGAATATGTTACCTGAACATTAGACAGTTTTATAGAACTGACAGTAATATAGTGATTACAAGAATACATCCATTTTCCCTAAAGGAAAGCTAAATGGAGGGCCTTTGTGCATCTTCTCAAAAGCTAAAAATGACTTTTAAATTTACCTCAAACCATTGTGTATTTTATGTATCAGAAGTACACAGGCCATAAAAAACCACAAGGATTCTTTTTTTCATTTCAGACTTGGTTGGCGGAAAAACTCATTTTTACCTCTACAGACTGTGTGATTGCCAGGCCTGTTGTGAAATCCAGGGCAGAACTATATACATTGACCTTTACACTTGCCCTCTACAGTCATCTGCATATATACCATCTTGCTTCCTTTTGCATGTACAAGAACAGAAGGAGTAAGAATAGTAGTGCAGTGACCCACTTTCATACATCCTTCTTTAGCTTTAATATACAGCAAATTTTCCCCCTATGCTAACTGAAGGTCCCTTGATGCTTGTGCACATTCATCTTGTTCTCTCCTTTGCATATACACAACACTGTGTTCATCTGGTCCAGAGCAGTAGCTAAGTCCACCTGCCTTTGCTACTTTGCCAGTTAAAGTTCTATCAATCTGCCTAGGCCAGGATTAATACAGAAAAAAAAATCATAGTTTCTTTCATAATTAACTTCAACACTGTTAAAGTTAAAAGGGTCTTGGGGCTTTGAGCTTTTTTAAGGTATTTTTGTGTGTGGTTTTGTTGTTGTTGGGTCAAGGTTTTTTCAGAGGATTATAAAACTGGCAAATTAAGAAGTGAATGTTACCTTCAGCTGAAAACTGTATTTAAGAATGAAATATGCACTCCATACCATCTTTTCTGCCATGTAACCATGGATAAAAAAGTATGAATTAAATCTCAAGTGGGTTTGACTTTTTTAGCAAGTAATCTGCATAGAATTAATCTTTTCTTTTGTAATAGTGAAAAGTTGCATAATAAAGTATATAAATTATAAAATACATTTGATAAAATAATTTCTTCTTAAAGTTTTTTCCACATATGTAACATGGCAAATCTGTTTTTATTGGTACTCAAGTTATACTATGCAGCATAGCCACTCTCAAAAATGTACAGTAAATTAAAGTTTTATTACTTGGAATGGTATTTTAAACTAATGTTAGAGAGTCTCTGCTCCACCAGTAACAATCACCAAATCATCAGGGTTGGAAGAGACCTTTGAGATCACCTAGTCTAACCTATTTGTAGAATGGGAAAAGGTGGCCAGGCAGAGAAGAAACCTCTCCTCAGTGCACAGCTGAGGATAAAGCTGAGAGAGGATCCAAGAAGCCAGTTCAGTCCCAAGCCTCCAAGGGAGGACTGCTACCCCTCTGCACCGTGCACAGTGGTGAGAGCTCTTGGCCAACCCTGAAATATAGATTAGGACCCACAAACTCAATGTTCATGCAGCCCTATAGCAAGTTCTGATGCCCTTCATTTGAAATAAATAACTAAATAAAGTACAATAAAATTTGCTGCTTTACCTATTCTCTTACATTTAGCTCTGGAGATCCCTACAGGTTCAAAATGGATTTAGGGAATAATTATAAAAATGTAAATGGCTGTCATTCATCAACACTGAAAACAGAACTCTCGGATCCTAAACCCTGTTTAGCATAAATGCTTCAAAAGGAGGAGCTCTTACAAATGCTCTACTGGGCATAATCAAATATCTTAAGCAGGAATAAACAGACTAAGCTAGTGAACCGAGGTAAGAGCAAAATGGGAAAATGCCCAGTTTCAGAACAGGCAGTAGTTTTAAGCTAAATTCATTCAAGACCATATTTTAATTAAAAAAAAGAAACAACCCTGAGTACTTAACCAACTTTGTTTCTTTAAAATTTCCTTTATAAATATTTCTATTTAATTACACACAGCATTTCATTTGCACTAATAATTTTGATTTCTTTTTTCAGAATTTTCAGTCTTTTTTTAAATTTTAGTTTCCTTTTTTTTCATAGATTAAACCACATTTTTCAATGTTTTGAAAAAAAACACCCCAAATAACTTTTGAAGGAGCACACTGTTCATTGACTGGGAAGCCAAGCAAATTTGAACAGCACAGAAAGAACACAGCTTTTCAATAGTTAATATTCCATCCATTTAATATCTCTAATTATTTTCCCTCGGCAGCTTTGATGGGTAGTTATAGCCTGGAATAAAAACACTGTGGTAAGGACGACTGCACAGCAAGGTTAAGTGCCTTCTTGTCTTCAGTACCAATAATTACCTTAAAAAAAAAAAAAAAGCTGTTTTCAGGTTTGACAGTTAATTTACTAATGAGTACGTGGACCCAATTTATAATAAAGCAATATTGACCAGAAATAATCCCGCATTGGTACTCATTCAAATTATTTTATTGTTCAAGTCTCCTATTAAATAAATTGGAAAAGATTAATTTTGCAAGATGGATTGTCAGAGGCTGCTGCATAAACTAGATACATGTCAGCACTAAGTTTAATTATTGATCACAATACAATAGTGCTGAGTATTCCAATCCCCAAACAGCTTCCAGTAACTATCAGCAGATTCCAAATATAGAAACTGAAGGGAAAAATTTGATTGCAGATGACTACATTTTAAAATAAATAAATAATTCATTAGCACCCAATAAAAATTTAATTTTAAAGTACAATTTGGATCACTCACTAGAACATATAACAAGTAATCAGAAAATGAAAGTGCCTCCTTTCATGTGACAAACTCTAATGAAATAGCATAATGTGCTTTTGATCAGAGGATCCTATGATTCACCAGTTTGGGAAGAGAAATTATAGTTGGAAATGGAGGTTGGTTGGTTGGAGCAGAGTCCCTCATTACAACCTGCCTTGTTGCAAAACAAGTGTAAATATTGCAGGGAGTAGAACACTGTACTTACAGAAACATAAAACAGGAAAGATGTGAGGATGCATCTTTAGAAAGAAACCCATTTTCCAGCTCTAATTAAGTTCTCTAACTGTAGAAAGCAGTCTAGCAGGACAATCCCAATACTTTCTAGAAGCAGTCAGTAGTGGAGAGTTTTAATTTTAGAAAGTTCAGCAAATAGACATGATAAATGCCTATTTGAGACTTTGCACCTAATTCTTAAAAATCTCTCAGAAAAAACAAAGGGGGGGTGAAGTTACAGCTGGATGAAATTGAGTCAAGTTACTCTGTGAAGACTTCTAATTCTCTCAGATACAGGAATCAGCAGGTATAAGTGTGTAAATGTACATAGAGATATATGGATATGTATGTATAGTAGCAAGAAAGATGGAAACAGCATACAATTTAGTTTTTAAACATAATGACAGATATTAAAATAATATTACTATGGTCATTGCAAAGCCATTTTGACAGTTTAATTCTGTACAGTTACTGTTTAAATTCATAGATTTTATTAACTTTCATATAAATAATATTAATGAAAGCACTGATTTTATAGTGAATTTTAGTATCCATCCTGAAAACTTTTCAGCTTCCTCTGACCTTTTAAACAATACTTTCAAAGCACACTTCTGCTTCATTTACAGCAAAAATAATTTTCCAAGCCAGTATCCAATATCACAGAGTCCAAGTCTACTTTGACATTATCATCATAAACACTGCAGACACAACTCTGATGTAATTTGAAGATTATTCAAAAAAACAAAACCTTCCAAAGCTTTTTTTAAAGCAGCTACAAAGTTCTGAATTTTACTCACTGTTGCAAATATTGATGTTAACTCATAAATCTGGGCTTCATCCAACACCTGCTGTAGTCAATAAAATTGCCCCTTGACTTAACCATGCTCTGGATCAGGTCCTTTGTGACAATTATAACACACTTACCAAATGTTACATCTCCAGACCAGGAGAGTTTTTAATTGAGCTTTAAAAGTTTTTATTAAACTCTTGCTATATTCCAAAAGACCAAACACAGCCTGCCACTGAGCCCTTCTCCTGGAGAGCCTCCCAGGAGCACTAAACTCTTCTGATGAGTCTAAAGGAATGCTTGGCACACTCACTGGTTTTCACAAGGTCTGTTACTGCCTTTGGTAGCTACTGAGCTCCTTTCAGCATAACCCTCTCTAACATTGCTATGCTGGTTTAGGAGTATTCCACAAGCTCAGAGAAATTAATTAGTTAAAAAAAAAAATTAAGATATTACAAACTTCCTTAATACATGCCCTGAAGTCATTTGAGGTGCAAAAGCAACATTGTTTTTGCCCTTACACCCACAGTTACGTTTATCTGGGGAAAGACATGGGTTCTCAGCCATTCCTTTTGCTACTGAAGCCTGGATTAAAGGTAGACAAAATTCTTTCAATTGTGGGTTACTAATAGCAGAAGATACTCTGGTCTGTTCAACTGCCTTCTCCAGTTACAGCTGGTTGTAGGCACACTGGCAAATGTCAGCATTTAAAAAATTAAAAATTTAAAAAAAAAAAACACAAAAAACCCAACCACACAAGAAAACAATGCAATCACTTCAAAATGAGATTACAGAAGATGCAGGCTATAGAGTGAAGAGAAACTTTTGCATATGTCTAGGCATTCAGGAAAATTTTTTTTATTATAAATTATATTAAATACAAAAGGTACCTCTCTTAAGTTGCTTTCTTTAAAAAACATGATTTTTCAAACTAGGCAGGAAATAGATTAAAGCATCCCTTCTTTCATCTCATCCCCAACTCTTCTATGAAGACCTAAGCACTTACTTAATTTTAAGCATATATGAAGTCCAGTGGGGAAAAAAAAAGACCTTGCTTAAAAATAATGTATGAATCTTTGCTATATTAAAAAGAAAGCCTTTTGAAGTCCCAGTAGCATTTTCCAACCACGAAACAACTTTTAGAGAGGCAGTTTTCACCTTAACTCAGTTCACTTAGTGCACACACAAAGGAAATCTGTTTATACCCCAAGAGGTTCACAACACACAAAATAACTCAGATGAAGGTAGATGTTTTCAGCAAGAACTATATAGAAAAAAAAAACACCCAGTCTACAATCAATATTATTCTTTCATATTATTATTATTTCAATAATGCCTAGAGGCTGACAAATGTAAGGGAATTAGCATGACAAGTCTGTGTTTACAAACCTCACTATGATACTCTGGCCTGGAAAATCTCCATGGCAGTTGTGCCACCCAGCTCCTGATTCATGTACCTGCCCCCTTCTTGTTGTGAATGGATGCCTCTAACACAGTAAAACCGCCTGGCTCTCCTCCACACTAGACCCTTGGCAGGAACCGTATATTTTAGTTTTTGTCATCCCAGTAGCTCCTGTGAGATTTGATTCTGAAAATGAAGGTGCTTTGCTTCATGACACTTACTGCCTGCTCATTGGGCTACAACATCAGGAGGGCTGTGAAACTTCTGTTGGTCAGATAAATATTTTTGTTATTACAGATAACAAAATGGACTGGTACTGCCCTCCAGCAGCCTGACTGTCAAGTCTGGGAAGCAATGATGCTGTGGGCTGGAAAGTTCCTTCATTAGGATTTGAGGGGAAAAAACCCTGAACTATAAATCAAGTAATGAGTGTTTAGTGACTGTTGGACAACTAATGAAGATTTGCCATCTCCTGAGAAAAAGGATTTTGCCATTTGCTGAGGTTCTTGTCACTGCCTTAGAGGCATATGGAAAGGACTGCACCACTGCACACAGCAGCAACCCCAGGATAAACTGGAAAAGGGGGAGACCTGCAGCCAATATTGCAATACATGGGGAGCCACCAGCCTGCCTTGGGCAGTGTTCATGAGAAGCAGTTATCATTGCTGATCATGAATTGTTAGTATGGAAGGTTATCTCACTCCTGCAATAAATACAGGAGTTCAGGTTGTGTGAATACACAAATAATATTTATCAGAAAGCAGATCCCAAAAGAAACTGCATGAATTTCATGCTTTGATTCATAAAAATCAAATCTAAATTTGAAAATTTGTTCATTTGTAATAGATCTAAAATATCAGCAGTTGTATAAAACAGATTAAAATAAGTCAATAAAACAAATCTGTTCAAAATCAGTTTAACATTATGAGAATTTACTTTTACATTAGGTTCAAGTCTTATTTTAAACTCAGAAAGACATAGCCAGATTTAAACTGCCTTTTCCCTACAAGCCACCCAGAAATGCATACTATTGTGTGAAAAAAAATAGTACTTTTAAAAATCCCATAAACATTCCCCTCAATGATGAACAGCAAGAATTTCAAACACTTTCTCATAAAATTAAATGGTCAAAACTTCAACCCATACAGCTCAAACCTCAAAGCCAGTGTTGACTTTTATCATTGTTGTCATTCAAAACAAAGCACCTTTAAGGAAAATTGAATGAAAATGGTCACATTCACCTCTACCATAATCAAGGGCACCCAATGAATGGCTTTGCAGGGGCTTCAAGACTGGTAAAATTTGCCTTACCAGGTTTATTTTTATTCTCTATACCTCTATTTTTTTTCTTCAAATATGAACAAACTAAAAAAATCCTACATGGAGGAAAATTATGAAATCAACCCAGAGCAAGTCATGGAGAGCAGCTTAGAGTTAAATAATGGAACAGCTTTGTGGTTACCATTCACACAGCTCTCCGAGTCGGGGCTATCAGGCAATGAAGTAGAATAATGAAGCTACTCCTTCAGATAAGAGATCAGCTTTATAAATATGATCTTTTGTACAGCAGCTGTAGAACTGTACACTTGAAAATAAGCTTGTCATATCTCTGACAGCAGGTGAAGTGGCTCAGGTTTGTGTATGCTTATGAGTTTCTGGGAGTATTAGCAAGTTTACAGAAATAAAAACAGAACAAAGAAATTATTCAGGAGAAAAAGCTTCCCTGTGCATACGGGCTGGTGGATGAATGGTCACATACAGGAGTGCACACATGGTCAGCAGCCAGTTACAGGCATGTGGCTTGGAGGACAGAGTTCAGAACCATCATTTCTAAAAGTGCTTTCATGGTAGAAGCATCCCTTCTATAACAACAGCATAGGAGTATATCCTCTTTCCAAGCTAACACTAGGCTAACAGGGAGTACCTAATGAAATACATAAATAGATCTGACATCCTGTCCGTGGGGGACCACTGGACAGTACCAAAACCATTAAATAGTATATTATGTGCTCAAACACTATGTGTATATGCAGCATTGAAACATTTGCCATGTGGTAATACTGTAAAAATATTGACATGCATACTGAGCTGTGCAGTTTTATTTCCAGTTGTCTCATAAATAAATTCCTAAGAAATAGTGAGAAGTCCTTGAAAATTCTGATGTGCATTAATAGGTAGCTCTTTAAAATCTTATCACACAAATTTAATTGAACAATTGTTTATTTCTTTTTGAGCAAGGGAGTATTTCTTTTCTTGTTTGGTGGCTTAAGTTTTCTAGTAAAAAAAAAAATAATTTCATTCCCCAAGTTTCTGATATATGTTTTTTGCTTTACTTAAAAGACTACTTTAGTTCTTCTATTGTTAATAGCCAAAAAAAAAACCAAAAAAAAAAACCCTTTTGCTTTATTGTGATAAAGAAAATAAAACATTTTCTAGCCACTGCCAGAGAAGTAAGTTCATCACGGTCATTCTCAGTTCATAGGCTGAATATTCAGTTTTAGCATAAGAAGGTTTTGTTTCTTCTGTCACCACAACTCTGAAATCAATGTTGTTGCTGCAGGTGGAGGAAGCAATGCAAACAGCAAAGCTACCAGCACTGTCTACACATAAAGTGGGTGCTAGGGATGCTTGAAGGAGCATCAACAGAAGTGTGTGCTATGAGTAGAGAGCTCTAAACAACCTTTAAGAAACTAGGAATACAATAACCAAATTTGCAGACAAAGACTAGAGTGTTGTGGATCAAGTGTAAAAAAATTCAATGCTTCAGAGATGGGAAAACAACAGGCAGTTGGAAAAATACACTACACAACTGCATGGGAAGAAGGGATGTGATCCAAGGGCTGGATGTTAGATTGAAGGAGACACAGATCATATGTTTTTTCCTCTACCATTCGTTTACTGACTGATTTTTATAAAAGAAACCATCTATTCTTATGTATACTCATTACTTCTCCTGTCCAACTCACCTATTTAAATAACAAATTCTTTGTGTCAAAGACTGCTCTTTCTTGAGTGTTTGTGCAAAACCCAGCACACCGAAATTTCAGTCTTCACAGAGTCTCTGAAATACAACTATAATATAAATGATACAAAATGTGAATGATGCAATTTTTTAAAATCTTTTTCTTTTTCCCAATATATTTTCTGACAAAGTAAATTTTAGATCTTAATGCAATAAATAAGTCTACCCCACTGAATAAATAAATTTTAATTTCTATTACAAGACAAAACACAGAGGATGTTTTATACATATAAGGAGCAATTTCAAAGGCTCCCCTGACTTTCAAAGGAATACTCTTGCTCAGTCCTTGAATCTCTAAAAGTGTTCTCAATCTAGTTTTGAAGAAAGAAACAGAAATCATGGCTGAAGAAAACAACTGTAAAAACACCTCTACAATACTTCTGCATTTTCTGTTATTTTAGTGCTTCACCAGACTCTCCAATATTTTGATCATGTACTTCATAACATTTTAAATTAATTGATACAGAGCAACAAAATCTCAGAAGTAACTACAGTCACTGAATAATTATGAGATCATTGCACCATTCAGCAATTCTGAGAACAGTCAAATGACCTTGCAGAACAGATCTCTTCTAGCAGAGAGCAACTGCAGGAAAAAAAATAATAAAGATAAATAAAGAGGAAAAAGAGCCACACACACAAAAAAAAAAAGCATGTTAATCATCTGCATGTACTTCCTCCCCCTGCCTCTGAGTTAATGTTAACCAGCAGAATCATAGAATGGCTTGAGTTGGGGGGAAGGTTAAAGATCTTCTGATTCAATCCTCCATGCCATGGAACACCTTTCACTGGACCGGGTTGCTCAGCACCCAATCAGCCTGGCCTGGAAGACTTTAACGTATGGGTATCCACAACTCCTCTGGGCAGTGCCTCACACTCACAGTAAAGAATTTCTTCCTAATATCTCATCTAATCTACTCCCTTTGAGTTTAAAAGCCATTCACCCATGTTCTATCACTATGTGTCCCTGCAAAGGTCTTTTCCCATCTTCCTTGTAGGCTCCCTGCAGGTATTGGAAGGCTGAAATTAAGACAGAAAAAGAGAAGAACAAAATTACATCTTGGAACCTACAGCCCCTATTTTTGTACCTTACTTTCTACTGGAAGGTTTTGTCTAACTGGATTAATCCAGACTCCTACCATTTTCCTTGCCCCCATCACCACTTCTTCTCTCTTTCCCTATAGTCACTCTGGATTTCCTCTCTTCTCCTCCCAAATATTCTTGTTTTCTTTATTCTTCTCTTTTTCCCTGACCTCCCTGATCCTTTTGTGTCATCTAAGCCACAGCCTTTCTCCTTAACTCTTCTCTGCTCTTTCATAGTCCTTCTCAAAGTGAGCTGAAGCCACTGCATGGATGCTCAACAGGTGTTTGGTGAAGCTGCCTTTCTCTGACCTATGCAAAAAGGCATTCACAGCAATGAGAGGAAAAGAGACAAGGAAAAAAAATGAACAAGACAAAACAAGAAAATATCCCACAAATTGAAAAAGAAAAAATAAAAGTACAGATACGTGCAGACCAGAGGGGAACAAAGAGAAGATAGAGCTGAAAAGAGAAGGAATTTAGATGAAGCCAAGGGGATTTAGAAAATGAAATCAAGAAAAGAAAGCAAAAAACCCTTGCTCACAATCATGTCAGAAGAAAACAAAGAAGTTAAAAGAAAAGGAGACCAAACCAGGAGAATTACTCTCATTCTAGGCAAAAATAAAAAAGTTAATTAAATAAAAAACTAGCCCAATGACCAGAAACAGAAAGAACAGTGAGGAGAAAGAGAAGAGATGACATAAAATATTGGTAGTAAAACGAGAGATTGTTCAACATCTGAGCAAGAGTTGAAAAAAAAAATTAAACTATATTAAGTGCAAATACTGTTTTCCCACATTTATTACTATTTCTATTACTTTTTCTATCTTTAAAGCCAAAGAAGAACAGAGGAAGGAGTACAAGGAACCTGGAAAGAGATGTGGGAGCAGTCTTCTCTCACATCTCTGATCACCATCCTGACTCTTTATTGATCCATATGGTCACTACAAGGGCAAGGGTTGAAGGGGACAGATGGATTAGAAAGACAAGATTCCTAATGTGGTGATAAGGTCTTTTTTCTTTTAAATTTTGAAAAAAAAAATGCCATTCTTAATATTTGTAGTTTAGCATGCATCCCACATGCATCAAATTATCACATCTTTATTGACAGAAATGCTTTGCAGAAACAACTGGAGAACAAAATTTCTTTTTTATGTTAAGTAGCTTTTTCTAGCTCTGAAATTTGACACAAGTTTGTTTTAAAGGTTAACCATATTTTAATTAATACTTGGGATTAATTCTGAAAGGAAAGGGGAAGCAACAATCTGTCTTTCCACTTATCAGTGGAAATGGTGACATAAAACTAGAAAGAAACTCACCCCCAAAACAGAACATGTTATAGCAGGAGGAAGTTGAAAGAAAGCTGTTTTCTTATCCTGACAGAAATTTCATGATGATTTTCCCTATATCAGACTGTTTCTGATGCAATAATCAGAAATATTTAAAAATATACATATTTTCATAAAATACAACAAAATGCATAATTTGCCTACTTGAAACATCTCTTGCTTTAATAACCTGAAACTACAACTTGGTTTTGCCTTTTTTTAATGATATAATTGGCTTGTCTTTTAAATGATATATAGGTTTTAACCCAAACTGAAATAAGTTCTGAAAAAAAAAAAAAAAAGACACCTTCTCCTTTCTAAGACCAAGACATTACACCTGATCCTTTGTCAAAAATCAGTCTGAATTCAGCAAATTTGATCTCCCAACAAACGTTAAATACAATTTTTGGCCAAGAAATCTTTTTTTTTTGATTACTATTTCACCTCACATGAAAACTTCCAACAGTTACTTGCTAGAGTAGAGAAAGGTGCTCTGAGGAAGAGTGCCATACACTTCAGCACACAAGAGCTCATCCTGCAACAGGTCAGTTTACCTATCTGCTAACGGAGAGTGTGTTTGCAGATCATTTGCAGGCACCAAAGTGCAGAAGACCCAGCTTCCTTGCAGACCAAAAAAATATGCTTTGTTCCCCAAGGCTGCAGTGATGCAATCTGACATTAACTTAAACTGTCCACCTTGGATACAGAAACAGTTTAATATATTTCAATTCTAAGTAACGTAGTTTTAACAAATTCATAATCCATCCATTTTCTGCCATAGAGACACTTTTTTTCTTTTATATTCTGTCCCTCATCCTTACTGCTCTCCATTTGCTCAGTTTATCTTTTTATATTTACTGTACGTGAGAAATATTCAAACAAGGAAAAAAATAAAGACAATTCTAGCAATAAAGACAATTCTAGCAGAACATAATGTTCTGAAAGGTTCCACATGACAATGCTGGCAGATGTTGATGCAGGCAACGTTTTAGCTAAGCCAGTGATTGACAGGTACACCATTATTTCTGCAATCTGGACTGACTGTTTCACAGAGTAAATGCTAATCCTTATCCATTCAGTTGTTCCTTCGCATTATTCATTTTTTCCCTCCAGTGTAGAAATGACTTGTTTGTTGCACTCCTAATCCTGTGCCTTTGTGCCAATGGACACCAGACCTCAATGAACACACCTGGACAACTATTCTCTGATGAGGCTACAGAAACAGTAGCCACTATAGCAAATACCTGCTAGTAAAAGCCATGATTCATGACTCCTGGGAAGTCAAAGAACAATTCTCCTAGCTTCAATTAACTGAGATATACCTAGAGATTTTGTGTGCTTATGTAGGTATCTCATTTTAACAAGACTGCTTTGCATGCAGAAAAGATGCCTGACAATATAAACCTATACCATAGCCTCTTTTAAATTAGGTCCTCCACAAAATGCATGCTCAGGAGATGGAAGACTTTTGCTGTATTTAATTGGATGTTAGCTTCTGAGTATTCAAAGAGTGAATTGTGGGAGATTTTGATGCCATGGCACATCAGGTTGGATTAGCAATGAAAGGAGAGCACATTCTGAGGAAACTATCAAAAAAAAAGTAATTGCAACAGGAAAATACCTAGGGACAATCAAAAGCAAGTCTAAAGTGGTTCTGATTTGAGAATATTTTTCATCTTAAGTTCTGCCCTGAGCAAATCAGTTTTGTGTAACACAACAGAGGAAAAGCTAGGTTTGACAAGCTGTATAAGACTAACCAAATTACAGAAGGCAAAATTTGTGACAAGAATTTTTCACTCTAGGTGTTGGCAGGACCTTTATGCAGAAGTCAGAGACATGCATGATAACCACTTCCAAACAGACAAAAAAAAAAAAAAAGTGGTGAGTAGATGACTGCTGTCCATTCCCCATTTCTAAATTTTTGGCATCTGAAAATGGTAAACTGGACTGAAACAGGTCATGGATCTGGGTAGTTTGCAACTCCTGCTGTTACTCTTTGGAGTTCTGATTTGTTGCATTTTATTTTACAGGTGAAAAAGAATGTAACAAAATCAACAGACTAGGAACAAATCTATGAAGACATTTCTTGTGGTATTCTGTTCCAATTATTGTAACTGCAGCTCTAAGAAAAATCTGTCCTTTTTACCTACCATGTAGAGAGCTCAATTTTCAATTATTTTAATGAATCAAGGACTTTATGTTTTGACCATATGACAATTATCATGGAAATAGAGGCTATTCCCACTTCTGTCAGACTTGATTTAAACAGAGAATGCCTATGAGGTTAGGAGATACTGCAAAAGAAAATCAATGGCAAATTGCTAAAAAATATTTTCACTATTAGGAGATACATCCATGTATTGGCAATCTAAGCATTACAAACTTACTAAGTTCATTTGCTTACTAAACCATAGGAAAAATATCAGTGCATACTCCTAAATAATGAATATGATATGTGAATGATAAATGAATATTTCATTTCAATAGAAATGTTGGTGAGTTATTCTGAGACACTTTACAGATTCTGATCTTGCTCCTCAATCCAAGAACATGCTACTTGTACACCAATAAAGTGTGGTTTGATGTTTAGGGTAGTGTACCAGTTAACAGGTTACAAAATTAGATAAACTGTTGCCTCATTTGATATGTTTTGAAATACCTCTTCAAAATATTTGTCTGTGACTAGAAATAATTGATAAAGCGAGCTGAAAAACTTTGCATGGGGTATATTTAGCATGTGGTTATACTTGTTCCCAGAGCATGGAACCAGCATGTACATTTAAACCATGTACATGGAACCACTGTACATTTAAAAAGTGGATGAAATTTTGGACTGAGTAATTCATGAGAATAATTCCCAACATAATGTGTACAAAAATCACATAAACCTCAGATAAACAGACTTCAAAATGAGGTGGTCTAGGCAACGTTCCAGAATGTAATTGTAGTTCCATGAACCTGAAGTGGCCCTGTAGACAGTCTTTCACCAGCAGTTAAATCTGTAACAATCCTTTGAGAAACTTTGATTTGGTGGAGTATGAAAAGAGCAGACAGACAGATAGCAAGCTGGTAAGACTGCAAAGCAAATTTCTACACATGCTGAAGGACAACAAAAAGCACAGATTTAAAAGGGAGTGGATATTTATTGGTGGAACCTGCATTTTGAATATCTGCCAAGTGTGAGGGGGTTTGATAGCTGATGTTATTGGAATAGGCATCATCAACTCAGCAACTGCTTTAGAAGCTGAGATCAAGAATTGAAACAGCACAAACTAGATTGTTGGCTGGCCCCTGAAATACATGCAATTGTTACAGTTCTTGTTTCTCCGATCTTTAAAAGTAATACTGGCAGTAAGAAAAAAAAAATCAGTGGCCAAAAAAAGAAAATTCCTCACCTAAATAAGCCTTGAAGAGCTTGCCTAAAGATGGGAGTCTTTCAGTAGATGTGTCTTCTAGAACAACTTTTCTAGCAAAGTTTCCTGAAATAAAAGTAATAGCAACTCTGCAGGATGAGCGACCATCTAAAGTTTCCAAGGAATGAAGCAATGCATGACAACTGCAAAAGGCCATCACAGCTATGGTGGCATCATGCCCCAAGGAAAGGGATGCCTCTGTATTTATGGAATCCACAACTAAGACCCAACTCATCAATAATTCTATAGCTTTGAAATAAATGAAAGTTTGAAAGCTTTCAGACAATCTCTTAATAGGGAGCCAGCTCTGCTCTGAAATGATGTCTCCTGGGCTTTTAATGGAGCCAATACCTGCTAAATATTTCATAGTCTAGACCTCTTTTAAGGGAGGAAGAACTAGGTACCTCTTTACCTTGTTTCTGAATTTCTCAGGTGTTGGTTTAAGATGGTGATACGAAACTTCCCTTGAAGGGAAATCCCACTTCTTCACCTTAGAATTTTTGATATAAAAGCATTGCAGTATGTACAGCTGGTGACAAACTTTATTTAATACTACTGTTCTTAGCAGTTTCATAATTTCTAGCTATTTAGGCAACTAAAAATGCAAGAGGGATGCATCTCAGTTCTGGCAATTAGCCCTTTTTTGGGGACAGAGATCTGGGCTTGAATTTTTGTATAAGAACCACAGGTAACATATTTAAACTTTTTCATCCACATTAGATACACCATCTGATGTAAGGCAAATAAGACAGTAGCCAAGGTCTGCCATAGTCCTTTGCCATAAGCATGACCTGTCAAATATCTAAGTTTTTTTGCAGAATGTGCAAAGCTTGAGATTTTCCCTTCTGTGGGGAACAGTATGGCAGTGGCCAGAGCACTTGCAGACAGAGAAAGAGGACATGTCCTGCTGAAGATGGTGATTCAGTCACCTTTGCTACTTCATGTGATTCTAGTTAAACATTCCTTATTCTCAGTGCTTCCAGCATGACTGTCAACCAGTCACTAATATAACCAGCACATTCTGTGTTACTTGTCCCTGGATTTTCATTCCAGGAAAGGAACTCAGATTTCAAATTAAGTTTAAAGTATGATGTGGAAAAAATAGAGTCCCCAGCATGAGCCTTATGGCGCATAACAACAGACCCCTTAATTCCTCACAGCTCTTAACCTTTTGATACCCTACTTTGAACTTCTGTAAAACTAGGATGCTGACCTGCTTCGTGGGTGGGTGATTATAACACTGAATTAATATTTGTAAACTACTGTGATATATTTGAATGAAAAATTTAGAACTGTAAAGAATTATGATTATGATGAACCTCCAATTCTTTTTTAAGTTGTCCATCTGTCATTATAAACCAACTTGAAGTAGGCTATTATTCAAAAAGCTTAAAATTATTTGCATAATACTAGTTATCAAGACAGACCACTGTTTTAACTTAGCAAGCAGCGAAAGGAAAAAAAGCTTCACTTGTGTTTTAAAGACCTTTTCTATTTATACGGCTTTTATACCATGATAAATGCTGTTCTGTAAGATACCCCTGTATTGTTATAGAGAAGAACTTCAGATTTAACCTGACCTACTCAGAATGGATATCTACACTACAGTATGTCATGAGACCTTTGTGATACTTCTTTGATAATTTTTCGCAGACCTCCATTAGAAACATGGAAAAGCTACTTCAAGAGTGCACACTTACAGCTTACTGTTTACCTATACACTCATAAGATCAAAAACCTTGGTCTTACTGTTTTTGTTAACAAGGAGCACTAAAAGTCTTCCCACATACTGAGTTTTGGTTTCCATTTTACAATCTGAGATGACAGACGGCACAAAAATGATGAGAAAACTGTGGGGAGGCTTCCAGAAGATTGATTCTCTCATCAGCTGATTCTTTTCTAGTTAGTCTTTTATTGACTACAAAGGTATAGCCAATGCAGAAAAGGAAAACCAGACTGCCCTGTTTAATCCTGAGGGCATTGGCAAAAGGTGATCACTTTTTGAGAAAACAGAGGCCTACAAGGAAATCAGCACACTGTATGAGCCGTTAAGCTGATTTAAACACACAGGGGATGCCTGGGGTTGAGCTCAAGATCTCTGAGGTGTGAGATGAGAGTGAAGCCATTGCACAGACTAATATTACTGAGCTTTAGTAGCAGGTGGCATAGTTGATCAGTCAGGAACCTGTCATTTGGAGAATAGACCAATAGATCTGAGAGGTATGAAAAATCCTCCCTTTCTCCCCCCTCTTCCTTACCAAGAATAAAAAAATCACGATTATGAAGTGTAGCAGTTTCCACCTAAATCTTACCACAATTTATGGAGTTATAAAAAAATGGGGAAAAAACAAAATATAATTAGAGCCACATCAGCAGAACATATAAAAAAAATTAAAAGCAATTGTAGCCATTATTTCAATTGCATTATCTACAATTCTGACACATCAGATTCCATTAAAACCATGGTCAGATAACAAAAAAAAAAGAATATACAATGTCCCAGCATAGCAATATTTACTTTGCATTAAAATCTCTACTTTATTATGAGAAACGTATTCAACTGCTGATACACTGTGTGCATGCTTATAGCAACTGTAGGGAACTTGCAGTGGTTTCTGGTATGTGCTTCTCCAGCAAACGAGCCACCACAGAATGGATGAAATTGAAAGCAAAATTTTCACTGTGCTTTCTGCCTATATCACATTATTCAAAACTTAATTTTCCTGCCCTTTTTACCATTTTATATTAACTCTCTTCCAAATTTTCAGATAAAAAACCTATTACAGCTATTTGGTAAGAAATAAGGTACCTAGGCAAGGTAGACATAAAAATTAAAAAAATCTTTCCCATTCCATAGGCCCAAATTTCAGGTGTCTTTTGCACAAACAAATATGTAGACGCACTTCTGATAAAAAAAGACTTGTTCATGGATTAGTTGGTTTTAAAATTTCAGCATAAAAGCCTATATAATGGTGTATCTTAACAAGTGGCTAATGGTAATAACCAAAATAATTACAAATACTTTTTAGCTCATATTTCAAAGACCAGCATCTATATATAATGGGAGAACCTGTATAATTTGTGACTATCTTTATATTAAAAAGCACAACATCACAAATCAAACAGGCAATAAGTGCATAAAATTCAAGGTTTAATATTTTGAATACATATTTATTTTTCTGGGGACATGTAATTTTAAGTCTCTCAAATATAGCAAATGTGGACATATATCTGGTACACCAGGTGCAAATGCACAATAATTGCAGACTCATTTTTAACTTAGTAAGTTAGTGTGAGTGAAATAAAATTGCATGCAGGACAGATTATCCCATGAAAGAAAGTTGCCGCTGGACAGGATTTAATAGAGTACATAATGTACAATCTTCTAAAACTGTCAAAATTAAAAAAAAAAAAGGCATATCTTTCTTGGACAATGTTGTGGAATATTGTAATTCTACATGATACCATACAGCAGCTACCACTAACAAACTGCTGCTATGACATGGCTGCAAGACCAAAACTTTTGTCAACTGTGAGATTTCTGTCACTACTCTTGAATGTCAAGCTATCCAATTCCACAATCAAACATGAAAGCAAAGTCATTTACTTTACCTTTAGTTAGCTTTATAAATTAAGCAGTGCTTTTTCAACTAAAAATACGCACCTTTTATTCTGAACTACATTTTGATTGCTTGCATAATGGATATTAACTTCTTCATACACAAAGAACCAACCTTCAATCTCGTGAACCACACTTCTAGGCTGGGAGACTACACTCATTTCGAATTATTATTAGCACAAAAATAAATAGCATTAACCATGAGTCTATAACACCTTTGACTTAATAAGAAATACCTTCACTCTTATGAAACTAGAATAAAACTTAGAAATTAAGAATGTAAGAACTACCAGAGAGAATACCCATGGTTCTGAATCTATCTCCAAAGCTGCTGATTTTTTGGGTCTTAGATTCAGCAGTACAGCATTTTTTAGAAGCTGCTTATGGAATCACTGATTTCTGGAAGGATGTTAGTGTGGAGCCCTTACTAGATACAGTTTTGCACATATTGTACCAGTGCATCATACTACTAAATGCTTCAGATAAACCGAAAAACAGAACACATGTCACACAAGATGTCATTACCAACTTGCTAAAAGAAGGATTCATATGAAACTACATGCCGTCAATATGTTGCTTCCCAAAAATAGTAATTTGTGGGTATGTAGTTGAGACCATGACTGAAGAATTTTCTTTTTGTACATTTAAATCTGAATCAAGCAAACAGCAAAAATTTACATTGACAAAGGGATGGGAGTAGCTGAGTTCTTGTTTTTCATCTCACTTCTTTAAAATTTACTCAAATGACCATGTTTGGGCCCTGTATTACACCATGACTAGCTTGGTGCCAATGTAGCTTTTCAGACACAGAGAAATATTTTCTAACTATATTAAAAACAGACTCGTCAAAAGATAAAATATATAAAACTTAATTGTTTTCTAGCTATTATTTCCCTATTTGACCCAATCTTTTTTTATGCCGTCCAGGCTACACCATGCCTGAAGCCTTTCAAAAGAACGAAGATTTAATGAAATCTGCAAAATTTAGAGATAAACTCAAGTTTATCACAGGCATAACCAAAATACCTGGGTAAATCCCTGCAATATTTCACACAAAATAATTTGATTTTGAGTGAAAAATTGTGATAAGACAACCAATTCAATCTTCATTGCTGTTTTCCTTAACTTTCCTTCAGGTGGGAGTTTTCTCCATATTCATTTCTCTTGTTGTTACTAAGCCAGCATATTTACAATGAGCCTCTTATTGTGATCAACCACCTAAGTGAACTTTGCAAAGAAGAAGGACACTATTATTCCTGAGACTGTAGCATGTAAGTGCTACTTCATGGAGGAACAGCTTACTGATCCAGTCTGTTACACTTTGTGCTATGCACACCTTTTTTTATGGTGGGTTTCATTTGCATTTGTTACAGACAGTTACTGGAGAACTTGGGGTTTGTTTCAGATCTTCACCACTAGATTCTCTTTCAGTCACTGACATGCAGCTCAGGGTAGCATTCCTCTTGTTGACACTGGGGAATAAACAATACATAAAGCACAGAAATGACTAAAATTCACATTTCAGAAGTGGAACATAGTCCTTCAGTATCACCAGGAGAAACCTATCCTTTCAGGTTTTCCTTAGCCATCAACCGTTTTCTTCTAACTACTTTCATGGAAAGAATCTACAGAAATTCTGTTTGCAGATTCTGCCATTAGAGATCACAGATTACTTGAGCATATATATATGACGGAAAGCCTCTATCTGTACATACTCTGTTTATTAGTGTGAAGTTGGAGGGTTACTTCCATTTCCACTGCTGCATTTTGGGCTTCATACTCACATATTCTCAGACGTATAATGCCCTTTTTAGAAGATTAAGAAAAATCCTTCCTGATCATTGCTCAGTCCTCAAAACAGAGGTGTTAGAACAAAATTCTCCACCCTCTAACCTTGATCTTAGTGTATGTTTTATCCTACTCCTTCATGGCAATGACACCAACATTAAAAGAGAGCAAAAAAAGGAGCAGCAGCAGCAAGAATGTTGAAGAACTTAATGATGTAAAGACTGTTAAAAGTGACAAAACAGACCACATTTTTCCCCCCAGGAAATACCATTATTTCAGCAGACTCAAGATGTTAACTTCATTTTATAACATTGAAGGCGATGACAAAATACACATCTTAAATACAACATAGGCACACACATATATACAAAGTACTCCTATTTTTGTAAAGTGAGATTTACCCCTAACTCAGTAAAATTCACATTAACTTTGCTCCTCCTCCCAACACAAACATAAAAAATCAGGCTAATGCCACATCCTTTTCTTGCCTTTATAAAAGAACAGTACATCAATTTTGAGGCCTAAAATAACTTGAAATTTTTTAAATGCTTTTTTTAATTCTGTGTTTGGTCACTGATGACCCCTCCTTGCCACAGCACAAGTTGCTGAGGCTGTGAAAGCACGCCGGAGTAACCAGCCAATGACATTATAGAACAATGAGAAGGTCAAAGTTGCATTGCATATTGCTGTCCTTCTTCCAGCAATGCACACGGCATCCAAACGGGAAAAGTTAACCCTTTACTTGTATTCCTCATCGCTCAAGTAAAGCAGCGCAGGATGTCCTGCTAAGCCAGAGCAAGAAAAGTAAGGTAAAATTCTTGGGGAAAAGTAGTTATAATTAGGGTATTACTTGCCCCCTCATTCTGCCTTTTGTGTCAAAAAAAAAAAAAAAGTTGCTAGTGAAGAAGACATGGAAGTGTCTTTTGTTATCTAAAGAAATGAACTATAGTTTTCATCCCACTAGGGGTTTCCACAGTAAATGGAGCTTTTCTTTCTTTCAGTCTTATTTTAACAGTTCTCAGACTGACAAGCTGTTATAAGCATCAAGTTATCTTCTATTGGAACTGCACTAAGGAAAAGGTCCTATCTTTATCCCTCAAGACAAAAATTAATTTTAACACAAAAAAAAAGAGACAAAAAAGCAAAAAAAAGATGCAAGTATGGAAAAACATCAAATACCGATTGTCAAGGCATAGCAAGAGCTTATAAAAATGCAATGCTTAAAATAGTTTCATATTCACACATGAGAATACACATAGAGATAGACAAATAAATTGTATATCATATATGCAAATGTTTGCGTGTATTGGATAGGTTCAAATAAAGTGATTGCTGTGCTTTTCTACTTAGATTCCAGGCATCTGATATTGGTTTCTTAAGTTAATGAGCCCTCACCTTATCTTGCTGTCCATATTGTATATGTTTTGCAAGCTGCCAGCTATGCACTGGACCTGCCTCAAAAATTTAATGTTTGCTTACAAGAAAAAAATTAAAAAGAACTTCTAAGAACTCAGAAACTTACAAAGTAATGAAAGAAATGCCTCTTATTTTTTCACATTTATTCTAGCCTTATTTTACAATTTTTTTTTCTTAATAAAAGAGAAACAGCCGGAGTTACCCATGCTTTCACTGGAAGGGAAAAAATAAATTTTAGTCTCACAGATTCACCGGTCTGATGGAAAGATTTCCTCCTCCATGATAAAAGCAACAGTGACTCAAGCCATGTGGGTGCGCCCTGGCTGGTAGGGCACTACAGCTGAGGAAGTAATTCCATCTGAGAATGAAGAAGCCAACCAAGGGCATTTCTCTTTTTCTGGAACCAGAAAAAGAGAAATGGAGAAACATAAAACAGATCAGAGAAATGTCTTTTGTCAATTCACCTTAGGTTTAGGCTCTTTCATATTTATCCTGGCTGCTAAGATTAGCACTATTTATATTTTTTTTTTTTTTCCCCAGATGCAACAGTATTGAGAGGAAAGAACAGCTATTTGCATAGATTTAAAATTACGGCACTCTTCCTACTGGTGACAGGATATACAAATTCAAAGAATTTCCCACAAAGCTAAAGGGAAGCTTTCAGCTCAATTCATATTTGAGTCAACAGGAGCTCTTCATTTCATCCAAGATTTCTATTTGCGACAGAATTCAATAATCATTGCTACTTCTCAAAATTTGACTTTCCAGGAAATGTATTTCAATTTTGATAGAAAGACAAAACATCACAAGTATTCCACATTATAAATTCTTATGACACAGAATGACAGAGTGGGTTTTAGGTACAATAGATATTTTTAGTAATACTTTTATGTGAATTGTTTATTCAAACATGGATAGGATAAATGGAGAATTGAAAGAAGTCAGCAAGCACTTGAGAAGGATATTAACAGTAGGGTGAAATGCTCTAAGAATGAACAATAAACTTGTGAGCTTTCTTTCCAAATTAAAAAAAATAAGAAAAAAAAAAAAAAACAAAAAAACTACACACAAATTTCCTCTCCTCCCACCCCCCCCCAAAAAAAAACCCCCACAAATCTAACAAAACAAACAAAAAACTAACAGAGCAAACAAAACAAACACCTTCACAAAAACAGAGCTTTATTATTTATATCAAATGAAATCACTCCTATATGTCACTTACCCATTGGGAAAAATGCTACCACTATTCCAGCTGCAGAAAAGGCCATATGTGAGGTATTTTGCTTTAGTTGTATGGGGTGGGGAGAATCATCAGAAATAAAGGCAAAAGGATAATTAGGTAAAGAAAAAATGCACTTGCCCTTTGTGCCCTCACTTTATTTCCTACTCAGATATCTGTCATTGATTTCCAGTAAGAAGAAAATGGAGAACTCTGGTCCTTTGTTTTCATTGCTCTGCAGATACTAAGGATCAGAAGACCCACCAGACTTTAGTTTGGATTAGGCCATAAGTGCAGAATTTAGTTTCTCATGGCTTTAGCTGTGATATGCAGAATGAGAAAGAGATAATGGGATACACTTGCTTTTGCATTAAACTCTCCTTGGTGCCTGCAATTTCATGAGTAAAGCTGACTGTCCTTTATGTACTACAATTCCTCAAGACAACAGAAAATATTTTTAATTATGCTAGTGCACACTGGATAAACTTCTCTGAATGAGACTCTACACCGCCTGCTGAAGGATAAGACAGATGAGAAAGAGGCAGCAGCCCGTGTAGGCTGGTCCAGAGCCAGAGCTGGAGGACATGACTAAAACATAATAAAACAAAACCAAGGTTAACCTCACAGTAATTTCAGCAATATTAGAGAGCCTTCAAGCAGAGGTGCAGAGATGCTAAGTGGAGGGGATTGCATTTTAATTTGTCTCTTTAATCAAATATATCCAAATTCACCACCACTGAACATATCAACAGCCAAATAGAAGATCATGCACAAAAGACAAAAGATCACATTCCTCAAAGTCTGAGAAGCTTTATGCATACTCGTGCCACATTCTTCAATCTTCAAAGGAGGTCATTCATATAAATTCAGTAAAGACAGTAATGTGTGAATCTGATGCTACCCTGACCCCTCTTCCACCTTCGAAAGAGACTCTAAAAGCTTAAACAGTAAAATTCAAGCAAAAAGGCACCTCCACTGCTGCCAAAGAGATAGATAGCCTATGCCTGAACTCAATTTACAAAACAGAGACATCACTGTATGTTAGCCAGTTTAATAGATTCAAGTTTATTTTCAGAATATACATCTACCCCTTCAAACTGCAAAGCACAAACAGAATAAAAATGCTGACAGAGACTGCAACCTATAAGAAAAACAAGCAATGGAAATTAAAAAAAAAAAAACCAAAAAAAACCAAATAATAATTACTTTATTTTCATAGCAAATGAGTTTTACCTTCAGAATTTGCCACAGCAGGAACAAAAATAATGCTTGTAAATCTACTAATCCAGAAGGATAAAAAATATATTGGACCTGTTCATGCTCAATATATTGCAGAAACCTGTCAAGAGCTCTAATATAGTCATCCTCAGATCTAATTCCATTATATCAGATGAAACACTTACAAGCATTCATACAAGACCAACCCTACCCAAGAAATATCAAGAAAACCCTATAGTAGCGTGGGTGTCTGGTCTTAAATGTTGTGAGAACACTAACAAGCTGCATGCAATCTATGAATCTAGAAATGGCAGTAAACCGATTGCTCTCAGTTTGTGAGCCTTTTTCATTGAGCAGTTCCAGGTGACAGAGTTAAAACATTGGCTCATCCAGTAGTGCTTTTGCTACATGGCAAGAGGCAGGGGGCCGTGAAGGCTGAGGAAACTGAAACACACCAAAAAAATAGTGACAAATGTTCATCATATGTAGCCACCTTTTGAGAAAATGAGTTTGGAAGTAGTTCTAAAGCATTGTTAGGAGGGAATACAGAACAAATGCAAGCAAAATCTTTCTGGCTGGATACCAAAACTGTGGAAACAGCAACAACAAATGGTTCTTGATACTAAGCAATCCACTTCCCCTACAAAGTATTTTAAAAGTTTCAGCCTTCTGGTTTTCTGCCTGGAATTGAGTTTTCTTCTTTTTCCTTAAAATTAATTGTAAAATAAATTCAAGGTAGTGAATATTTTCAAAGAAAATCTTTTTTGTGCCTCTTTGTGCTATAAAAGAAGCTGTTCAACCCATTCTAATTGGTTTAATTTTGAAGGTAGCTACTTAATATTCTCAGAGATCATTTCACAAATAGAAAAATAGAATAATGTATATAGATTTTTAGAAATATCATTTTTATTCTCCCTACTGACAGAAAAAAAGCAGGGTGCAAAAGGATAGAATGGTGAGTCACATTTCCTTCCACTTGCTCAATAAATCAAGTGCAGAGATGAAAACACACAAAAAAAATAAGACTAAACTTGAAAGAGTATTGATGAAAATATCTCCAGAAAACAGAGAGGAAGGAAGCGCTTTATATTATAATAAGTGGATACTACCACCAAATGTAGTTAGAAATACTTTATCAGTGTTGTATATAAATGGTAGGGGAACAAGATAGAATAAAAATGCAATATTAAAAGAACAAAAATATCTAAATAAGGCTAAATTATTTAATTCCTGTTATATTCTGTTTGCTAAAGAAAGTCAAGAAATAAACTGAGTTTATATTTTCTTAAAATCAATTACCAGCTTGGTATTGGTACATCATCATTTTTAGTTGACTTCACATGCACAAAATTTTTGAAGTACAATATCTTGTACTATAAAACAATTTTAAAGCAGTCTGCATATTCTTTGAGGAGGCTTTAACCCCTATACAAAAGTCTAGTAAAGGCTTTCTCTTCCATTTTGGATCGTGAAGTCAGGCATATATACAGAAGAAATTTCACATAGACTTGATGCACAAATATAAATTTCTCCTACAAAATTTCTATCTAGCACATAAAATACCTTCTCTTTTTCATTTTTTCTTACTTTCCCAAATTAGAAGGAATTGCTTTAGAAAAAACTGGGAAGAGGCAAAAATAGATACCAGTCAGAGCAAACACCAGTCTAATGTGCTGGAATCCTAGAAACCAAATTCAACTAAATTAGAATGAGCTCTAAGGCACAAGAGGAGAAACAGTAAAGAGTCATGAGGACAGACAAAATGAGCAGAATCCTTTTTCTGTTGGAACACAGCACAAATAAAAGGACTCCTCAAAGAATTTAACATCATAAGTTTCTTCTTGGAAGTACTGTTTATGCTTGGAAACACATCCTTTTTTCTAGATTAATCAAGCTTCTCTAAATTAAGCCTTCAGCGTACTAATATTTTGATGGAGGGAAGAAAAGGTTTTGATGTTTTCCATCAGCAACAAAACAAGATAAGCCACTAGATCTCCTGTCTGTAGCAAGCCATTTCCTGCTTCTTTCATTTGCCAAGCAGTTTTTCAGACTTATAAGATGAGCATCCAAATCCTTGAAACACAATACTTCAACTATGCAGGATATATTTTATGTGACATTCAAATGGGACTATATATTCAGAGAAGAATAAAACTATTACTATCACACAAGGTTCCCTCATGTTCCTTAAAGCAGGACATTGGTTTCTATTTGGAACAAGTCCTTTGTTGTACAGCACCATGGAAGTTTAAAAGCTAGAGAAAAGCAGACTCTTTTTCTGCCAAATTCTACCTAAATGCAGAATTTTTAGGGAAAATTTAAGAGTCTCCAAAATTAGATTTTATTATTTCTTTAAGAATGTACACTACACAATTTAGCTGTCTCATGTACAATATTGTTGGGGATATATTTTTACTGAGTCACTGCAGATTATATACATTTTAACCCCAAAGGTGTGATGTATGAAGGCAATAGCATCACACTACATTCGAGAACCTAAAAAGCCTGAAGAAAAAGTCTGATGACAAATAGAATGCTTTCTTGCAATTTTATCTGACAGGAAAGCCAGCTACACACAGCTCAGAAACAGTACTTGAAATGGAATTCTGTAAATGTGGAAAAATTATGCATCCCCCAAAAAACTGAAAATCTCATTTTCACCTCTATTACTCATTATGCAGTTAATATAGTATTCCACCAAGGATTAGCAACATTTATGGATGCCAAAAGAAGATATTTACAGAAATGCTGAATTTTTAAAATAGAGACTTAGCAGACATAAACAAGAACAAACACCTTCTGCAAGTCAACAATGCAAAATCTTCATTTGGTTTGACACAGGTATTCTGTAAACAGGAATTACTACTACCTAGGATTACATAATTCAAAATGTATGTCATATGTTGTGCTACAAATATAGTTGTGTGTTTTGTTGCGTGTTACTTAAAATTATTCTCTTGGCTTTAACAAACATTTCAATATTCTTTCACTGATTATTTAAAGGTGAAATTATTGCTTACAGGAGTTGCTCAATACTTCCTAAAAGGAAGGGAAGAAAAAAAGTAGATTTTTGTTTTCCATGAAAATTTCTCATTTTCCTCATATACTAATATTTCTGGTAATGGATCCCATCAGCAGTCAGTATTCTGCAGTAAGAGAGAGAGAAAGCATCATTTTCTGCTCTTGACAAGCTCCCCCTTAAATGTGCCTCTTAGATGTAATGCCCTATGTCACTGCCTAGCTCTGTGCAGCTTCTGTTTCCATGGCTGCTTTTAAAGGTTTTAAAGCCTCCTTTTCACCTGGAAATGTAAATTTGGAAACTCTATCAGGAGGATTGCCTAGTAAGTATTTTTAATCAAAAACTAAATTTTAGGGGATACATTTATAGCAAGCTTGCCTTAATACAACCCACAATATTGCCAACGCATCAGTTTTGCACACATAAAAACTGCATTTGTGCAAATAAACAGGGCAGTTTGCAAATGTTGACTTGACCAATCATCTGGTTTGTGTGTACTAATTCAGATTTGCCATATGTGTAATGCCTGAGTTGGCAAATTGCCAGCCAGAAGTATAGAAACATCACTAGTTCTGTAGTCAGACTGTTGAGTAAAAGCAAAAACATTTCAAAACCAGTCTAGCATTAAAGAACAAAAAAATATTCCACCAAAAAATGACATAAGGTTCAATAGGAGTTACCAGTTCAACAATACTTAATGTGAAACCATACCTCCCAGAACTTTCAGAAATTAGGATCTCAAGCAGGACTTGAAACAAACACATTCAAGAGCAAAAATAAACAATTCTGCACAAGACTGCCTATCATGTTGGCTGGAAAAAAAAAATGAACTCTAACACATTTAATGGATGGTTGGTTTGTAGTGCATAGCATAACAAAATTTACAGACTATGGTATGAAACCAGCCCTGAAATCCTTATGCCTCTGGAATACCAAAGTTGGAGAAACCCAAATTGGTTTGTGGTTGAGCTGAGATAAAGAGGACTTATGATCTAGAAGTGATATTTTGTGAGTGGCTTTCTAGATAGCTTTTACAGGGCTGGTACAGACCTGTAAGGCCCTGTACGGCTTATGACAGAATTACATCTTAAGAATACCAAGTTTAGGCAACAAAACTTACGCCTGTGTAAACGGTGTCCAGAGGCAGCTCCTCGCATGCTGGTTTCCACAGTGCCTTCAAGCACCTCCCTTCCAACCTTTTAACACCTAAATCAAACGGACAGGGCTAGATCACTACCACGACAGTTGTCTTTTAGTAGTCATATGTGTATCATACACATATCCAGCACTCACAGGCTGATGCGTGAACAGGAACACAGAAATAAAATTTAAAAGGAAAAACAAAAAGAAACAAAATATGAAAACCAACAACATTGCACAATAGCAATGTACAATCTTATGTAAGGCTTCTTTAAGTCACTAAATCTCTGAACCCACTCCAGTCTTCCAACCTTTATGGCCACGCAATGCTGCTTGAGCAGTAGCAGCAGTGTGGGTTAGACATGAGTGATGTGGGTCTATTGGAGGAATCGGTTCAGGAGGAGAGCTGCAGCTTAGAGAGCTGATGGAACTTTTCATCCACTCACTGAGCATCAACTGTTCAAATACCCTCAAAGGATGTGCTCCTAAGTCTCATGGCATTTGGCCAAAAGCACCAGGGTTCTAAATCAGCAGCATTAAGAGAGAGTAAACTTTTCTCCAACATGGGCACTGATGCCAAAAACAAGCCAGTCCTCTAGGATAAGACAGATAATTTCAGTGGCATATGTCTCACCTAATTCTGATCTTTCAGGCACTGGCTAAAGTTATGGGGCAATATCTGTGGAAATCTAACCTTTCAAGGACACATGCATAGGGAAACAGATGGCTTGCAACAGACTGTTTAATCCCAAATCAAATAACAGAATCAGCATTTCAGAGTGATTGCTTATACAGACACTTCTGTTAGAGAGTGTGGCATACAGACAGGCAGCTTATGCAACAAGATGCCCAGAGAAGCTTATGTGATATATTAATAAAACATAAAAATTCAATATTTAAAAAAATAATTTTCCATAAATGAACTGTGGTTATAAACAAATCATCTGATCTTTCTAGGAAAATGCTTTCATTTTATGCAATGACTTTTGTTAGTATAAACAATACTTAAAAACAGGTATATAAACATTTTACATATACATATCTCTTTCATAAAAAGCCATTAAGTCTCAAAACTAGTCTTTTTATCATGTACTGAAGCCAGTAAAAAAAAAAAAAAAAAAAAATCAGTTGATAGAAAGTGATCAAGGAACAAAGCAAAAAAAAAAAAAAAAAAAAAAAAAAAAAAAGG
>VZUI01046040.1:0-33535 GCA_013401135.1 Cettia cetti | reverse complement strand
AAAAAAAAAAAAAAAAAAAAAAAAAAAAAAAAAAAAAAAAGGTTTCCTCAACATTTAAAAGAATTTCATGTCACAACATGGCACACTAGGAAGCATGAGCATAAAAATAGCTCAAGAAACAATGTACTAGAGAAAAACAGGAGCTTCATTATCACATAGAACTCCCATCTCTTATATGTATGAATGTAGTCTTAGAATGTAGTCTTAGAAACACACCAGAGAATTAGCTGCCTGCGCACATGAATATCACGAAGAGTAAAGTGTTCTTTTAACATCCCAACATTTAATATTCATATTGAAATGTTTAGAATTTTTTTTTTCTTGACAACTAAAAGAATGATGAAATTGTCAAAGACCCCTGGATCACCTGCTTGTTTTACAACTGCTCACCAGTAAAGCCAATGCACCCTGAGAGGTGTAAACACCTCACCAGCTGCACACAAGAGCACCAGGCTCTGTACCTGCATTTACTCAACACACCTTCAGCTCTAAATATTCACCATTATGAGAAGCACCTCATGTGTTAAATATTACCAGTATTACCACAACTCATATCTCAACATGATGTCAGCCTGTTGCCTAGTAGAAATTTTGAGAAGTTAAGACTTATTTGAAAAGCTGGCAAAGAGAACCTACCACTATGTTATGCTTCTATTGAATTTCAACTTGCTTGTTGTTGAGCACAAAAAGGGAATGGATCTTATCCCCAGAACCTTATGCCTCCAATTTAAGGGGCAGGGAATGGCTTTGCTTATGTTGAGATCAAATCCATAACTTACTGGGTTAGAATTCAATGAAGGCACAAAGTACAAGTGTGTGTGATACATGCCTAGCATGACCTTTAAAGTCAGCTGGAAGACATAATCTAAATATCTTTAAAATAGCCTAATGCAGAAGAAATCCACTGTCTGGCAGCCATCAAGCCACAGAATTCCCATCCTTCTTAAGCATTGAACCAATTTGTCCAGAGGCAGTGATTCCATAATGCCAACAAAATATGGTAGCATATCATAGATAAAACAGACATCCCTTCTTAATTTGTGGAGATTGTATCATTACTGGCAAGAAGAAGGTCTAATTCCTGAATTGTGGAAACGTTTTATTGATCTAAACCTCCCCCTTTAAGGGTTACATTTTCTTCTCCTAGTTCCTTCCTGAAAACTATTGCATGGTCTTACTGAGTCATCTCAAAAGCAGGAACACATCAGCAGTGAACAAGTCATATATAAATAATGTAGATCAATAGTTTTCAACATGTGGTCTGCAGACTCTTTGGGTTCACACGACCTTGCTGTGAAAAGGAAGCCTACTGCAGTAAGTTAACTTTTGCTGCACAGAGATACATGCCTCTGCTGAAAAGTACTTGGGGATCAACAAATCAAAAAGGTTATAAGCCAATGATGTAAGTAATCCGTTAGCAGTTTTAATGCTTTTTAGATTTTAAATGCCATTTCCGTTTACTATTTAAACAAAATGTAGTGATTTAGGGCCTGGCTAATTTCTACAACAGAGATATTGAAAAATCAGGGTATGATTGTACCAAACTCCCAATGGAGGAAACATCAAGTGACTTAGCTAAACAATGTTTTGATGAAGTAAAAGCCTAAAGTTTTGTATCTGTGCTAGTTTTGCACTGCCCTTCATAGCTTAGCTCCCTTAGTATGCTAGTTTTTCATTCTTGTTTACTTACAAAAAAAAGCAGTAGAGTGAAAAAATAAGTTTAGCACGGCTACAAATACAGTATTATCTTTGAACAGATCAGTAGAATTAATCTCTAACAAAAAGCATACAGAATCAATGAGGCTGTTAAATATAGACAACACTGACAAATAAGCAGGCTGTATTTGTTTGAAGAGCTTATGGGTTCCCCCCTACATCCCCGCTCCTGCCTACAACTATTGAAAAGATGTCCTTATCTCAAGTACTTTTCACATATCAGAGAAGTGGTAAATTTCACAAAGCCTGCACTAATGTTTTGCATTTCCATTCCAAGTGAAATGCACTTCAATAAGTAAACATGAGTATTCAAATAAAACTGTTGCTAGAGACAATGAAAAAAAAACCAACCAAAAAACAATGCCTTTTCAAAATAGATTGATACGTAAATCACTCTAAAAGCATTGGATAATGCTGCAGAACATTGAAGAGCCAAGGCACGCATTGCTGAGAATAGGGTTAGTCCCATTTTAGTGCTGATTTGGTTTTGTTTTTGTGGGTTCCCTGCCCCACCAAATCCTCATGGTGCTTGAAAACATAAAACAAGATATGTGTATTTTAATATTTTGTAATTCTGTAGATAATTAAGTGAATCAGTGAAGAACGACCACATCCCTCTTACAGTCTGAGAGCACACTAAACATTAGTATGAACATATTCCTTTTCAAATGTTACACACAGCTGAGGGGTGGGGGTGATGGGGGGGTCACTTGCTTAAGAAATATTTTGCCTTCTTTTGCAAACCCTGAAATTCATAGTGTGTTGGATTTTGAGCACCTCAGGATTTCTATTCTCAGAACTTATTAGAAATTCATAGACAAAGTAGCTTCTTTTACTGGAGCACAGCACAGGGGGTCACCATCAAGAAACACAGCCTCTGTATTCTAGTCACCAATTTAAAAATATATCTTGACTTCGCAAATGATGTACGCACATGCCTAACTTCACACACTGCCAGATAGTCTCACTAGATTCAGCAGGGCCATCTACAGCAAGTTAAAAGCTAGCAAGCTTTTAAGGCTTGGTGCTGTAAAGACCTACATATTCTCTAAGATGATGCAAATGAAAACAAAAAAAAACCCCAAGAAATGTGATTAGTGTTAATTCATTCATTAGAATATTAATTTGTCTAACCTATATCTACCCTTTCCTCACCAGGAATTATATGCTGTCAAAAACCAGCCGAATATTTTAAAATGAAATTGTTTGAAAATTTCTGCATAATCTTTCCATAGATGGGTGGAAAAGCATCTGATGGCAGTCTTACCAGAGACCAAGAATGGGACCTCTGAATGGGACTCCTATTACTGACCTTTTCACTTTAAAGTTCCTGATGAATTATATGTGGTCAGGCAGGAAAGAACAGCCTTTAGAGTAAGATTAATTTTAAACATATTTTTTTAAAATCTACCAAAGGAGGAGACAAAGGCTGTTTTCTGACCACCTGCCCATGTTGTTCTCTCATGTAGTCATGTCCTACATCACACTCCTGCGTGCAGCCTCAGCTACTGCTTCTGAGATCCCACCAGATTCAGCACGTGGCAAAAAAAGGCATTGCAGTTGTCTGTATTTGTACCCCAGCAAGGTCCTCAACTGTAAAACTACTGGTTAACCAAAGATGGTAAAAACTAGATGTAATGTGTGTTCTAGGGTAGAGGAAGTGAGACAGAACACTTTCGTATCACGCTGTCTTAAAAACCAGTGGTCAGATGTCCTGAATCAAAGCAGAGATCAGTCTTCCAGCAAGTTTGAATTTTTTAATCTTGTGTCTCAAATTTTTTATTTCTTTTGTCTTTCTAATTCCAAATTTGAACCTGTTTTTCACCCTTACACTTTTTTTCTTCCAAACAATCTGTATTTTAAGAGACTACTTTAAGTATAATCACTTGCATGTTTATCAACAAAACCTTCTAAATACACCAACCAGTGATCTACACTACAGTCTATTAGATTCAGATTCTCAAAAATCACTTAAATTGGATTTTTCCATTTCTGTTGAGTTTATCAGGTAATACTTGAATGGACTCTGTAGATCATATGGATTAAGCTGAGCTATATGTGAGAAGCAAGAAAAAGACAGGTAATTTGTCTAATGTCACTCTTTCTGCTCAAGTAGGAGCACACTTAAGAAAAGTTCAGCAATCTACAGCTGCTGAGAACGTCCCTATTCTATAAAAATCTTAAAAATATTTTCAAATAACAATGTTAACAGCTGCTCTTGTTTCACCAAGTCAGTGAGACTCTCAGCAACATACGTTGGTTATAAATGCTTCCAAATAACTTGTCCCCTTCTTTCTTCAGCCTGAGAACCCAGGAAATTACTCAAGGAACACGTAAAACAAAAAACTGTGGGCTGAGATACTTAATCCTACAAATATTGGTAATGACATAGGATTTCTCTTCCAAAAAATAGTTGCGTAATATTTAATTTTTAAAAAATACACTTTCCACGAAAGTTCTTTTCAAATCTTAATTTACATATAGCAGAGCTTCAGTTCTATGAAAAGTTCATTGGCAAAATCCTCTACGGCCATGCTTCTCCTGCCTGTAGTATAGCTTCCATAATTCAGCCTATTCCAGATTTTTTTTTCAATAAATTTACTTTCAGCATTGACAAATCCAGCTGCTGTGTATTATTCTCAGCTGCTTGGAATTATGAGTACCACTGACTTCCCAGCTTCCTCAGAAAACACATTCTTCTTCAGGAGGAAGAAAATACATAGTTACATAGTAACATTTTTCTGGTTACCAGTAGGTTTTAAAACAGTAATTAAAATTAATTTTTTTTTTTTTTTGATCTTTCTACTCGTTTGAATAGCAATCTGTTTTGAGGGGCAGAAATACAATAGGAATAACACAGGAAAGCTTGGCATTCAGGTCACTTATTTTCTAAAATTGTTTATTTAATGCTTCTCCCCCACCCCCTGGGTATTGTTCTTGCCAAGACATATACATTTCTATTCAATCTATTTTCCAGTGGAACTTTTACAAAGCTAACACACACAG
Source organism: Cettia cetti (assembly GCA_013401135.1). Taxonomy (NCBI): domain Eukaryota; kingdom Metazoa; phylum Chordata; class Aves; order Passeriformes; family Sylviidae; genus Cettia; species Cettia cetti. Next base: position 28,813 of record VZUI01046040.1, on the reverse strand, counting down.
TATGCATTAAGAGCCACTTCTAAGCTGCAGGCAGAATAAAACAAATCCAAAAAGTAAATGTACCTTTGCAGAAAATTGTTGAGTACATTTAACTTACAACAATAAACAATAAATAATAAAGTCTTTCTGAAAGCTAGAGAAGCACATATGTCCTCTTCATTGATTTTATCACTTCATCACACACAACAAATCTGTGTCAACATGAGTGGCAAGTCTCTGAGGTAAAAAATGTACAAGTCAAGGCCATAAAAGCAGACCACATGCTTAGGAATTTGTCTATTGTAACCATAATGAGGTGGCCTGCTGTCTCTAAGGAGACAATTCATGATACAGCATATACCCAGAGAGAAGTGAAAGACTTTTATGAATCCAGTACAGTCAGCTGTAAGTCAATGAAGATTCAATTTCTTAAAGAGACAGAGGAAGAAAGAATTCATGTGAAAAGTAGTGTCTAAAAAACCTGATCATAAGCAGCTGGGTATTGCTATGCACCAATACTATAAGCTACTGGAGGCAGCACAGCTACTTAAGTAAGCAAATATTAATCACGTGCTCCTTCAAGAAGAGTCCTTTGCATACCATGATCCACCTTATACACATAAATAGCCTTTTTCAGCACTTTATTAATCCTGACTGTACTTCAGAGAGGTTGCCAGTATTAGAACATTTTCTGGAATCTTCTAAGAAACAAAAAGGGAAAGCAATTTCTTGACATTTATACTGTGCCTTACTACTACCTCACAGTACAAAAGTCACTTTAGGTGATCACTGCAGAAAGTATATGGCATTAAACTGTAAAAGGAAGCTTCAGCCTAAAAACAACTTTAAATGAGGATAACTGTCTGATGTCTAAAGTTTTACAGAAGTCTGCTCAGAGAGGTATCAACACCCCATTTCATTACAATAATCGCTGATAACAGAGAAACAAAGATCTTTAAGGAGACTCTCCAATGATCTGAAAAGACATATCATGTGTTAAGGAGGGGGACAGAAGTGAAACTAGTGTTTTCACAAACCTTTTACTTTGGACTCAAGAAAACAAGGGAAGAAGAGTTGCTTATCAAAGAACTGCAGAATAAAGAATAGATAAGTGTAGGGTGCATGACTATCCAGTGGGAAGGAAGCACGCAGAAAATAACAGTTTCTTGCTTTCTACCACAGACAAAAAGACCCTTTTTAAAAGAAATTCTATACTGAAAGGGCTTTCTAATCATTCATTTTCCTACAGGAAGTTATGGAGTAATAAAACAGCTTTGTACACACATTTGGAGATTTTGTTTCAAACCCTGTGAATAGAGTGAATGGGTGTGGGACTCTCACTGAAGTTTAAAATAAAAATCGGATAAATTTGGTTAGCCCCCCCTATTTTCTTTTTTCTACACATTGGTAGAGTGCTGCACAAAACAACATTTCAGACTCTTCAGTAGTAATTCATGTAAGCACATTTAGTCACAAAGATTACTTCCAAATGCTTTCTTTCACATATGCAGCTGAGAGAAGTAATGCCAATATCAACAGAGTAGTTGATTATGGATTTATAGCCTATAAATGTGAGGGCATATGGTGAGACTCTAAAACGAATATCAAATGTTCACAGAGCTTCACACAGATCATGAAGTGAAGTGTAAAATAGGACACAAGTGACTTAGATACAGTCATTTAGCATCTGCTCCAGCTGTATTAATTCAGGTTGGACATTATACAGTAGCATGATACAGACACAGACAAGTAACTGCATACATAAGACAGCTTGATTATGTCCTAGCCAAAAATGAACTATCATGCAGCAGACCTGGGTTACCAGACAGACATTCCCTCTCCATTGTGCTAGTATTAGGTGAAACAAAAATTAGTCTTTTAGTTCTATCACCCCTGAATGTTATCCACAGTCCTCTCCTTCCTTCCTTACAAATAGGAGGAAAGTTGTTTTCGAGGCATCACACCCAGCATAACGCATACATCAACAATAACTCAACATACATTCTCTTGAGAGATACAGTTGATCATAAAATGAAATCAGAGCAGCTAAGAGAAGGTACCTTAAACCTCTGGAATTTCATCAATTTCACCTAGACACTAAAACTGTGTCTTTGACAAGCACAATCACTTTCTTGGAAAAGGACACATTGACAGCAAATCCAATTTGAAGATCTAGGGCCTTCACATCAGAAACAATCATCACTCAAAATATACAGAGGAAGGAGAGGGAGAGGCTGCTTTCTGATGTGGTTTCACCTTAAGGCTCCTTACAAAGAGGCCAGAAGCAAAGAATTGATTTCATGATGCAAAGGTAGCACTATCAGTACTAGTCTTGACAGGGAGTGGACAGTAATCATTAACATAATTTACATTAAATGTGGGGGTCTGTCTTTCCACAGCTTACAAAACTGGAAGGCACACAATAATGCTAAACAGAACTGCTGATTCTTGAGGTAACCATTTAGTATGCTGCATGTTTGTACACATTAGTCCCTGTAGTCCAAGCAGATGGACGTCAGTCTGTCTCTCTTACACACAAACCACCACACTAGCAAGGCAGAAAAATCCCCCATATTTTAATTTAATGTTAAAAGTTTAGTCTTGCCACCTGTTTTTTACCATTACCAATTAAAACTGATTGTTTTCATATTACAGGTAGTTAATAACTTGATTGCTTTGGATCTGCTCTCTCAAATAACCTAAATTAGGGGACTAAGTAATTCATCAAGTCAAAATGAGTATAAACAAAAACTTAGAGAAAAATTTATGGAACTCCAAAATGCAGGACCAGTATTACTAGCCTTGACTAAAGGATTTCTCTTTTTCTTGCAATAACCAGCTATTTTACTTTACTCTCCATTCCCTTTCTATCTCCTATTCTTTTGTTTCACTGTTCTCCAACTATCTCCTTTTTGGTTCTACTCTTTTAGTTTTTGAATAGTTGTACAGTTCCCACTCTCATTTCTTCATTCAGCACAAGTTAAATGGTTCCATTTTTCAGCACTAAATGAGCTGATAACAAAGTCAGTCCAGAGCATTGTCAAAATTTAAGGGATTGGTAACAAAACAAACAAGAGAAGACTGGTCACAAGTGCTGCTGCCTGGTCCTGTGGATATATGGCAGCCCTTAGTGAACATCACAGTCGTCTTTAAAACCCAAAGAAACACTGTTAATCTGAAAACACAAGAACACACTTTCCCTGCTAAAAGAAATGCTGTCTTCCTCACCAATTTTTGCTCACATGTTCTCCATGTTTTGACTAATATTGACCAGGTTGCAGATATACAAAACACCCTCCTCTGTAGATTCCAGATACAAAGTTATTGTAATTCTTGGCTATAATCTAAACATAGAACTCAAGCCTCAACTATCTCCAGCCTTTAACAGAGGCTTTCAAAGAGCCATCAGGACAAGTAGCTTAAATGCTAATGTCAAGGAAAAACACAAGTTTTCATTAAATATTAATGAAAACAGCAAATACTTTTCCAATAAGAATTGGCAATATTTGTAAATTTTCTATTATCTTTCAGTCTATTTTTTTGAATATTTTATCTACAGAAGGCTATTCATGAAAAATTTTGAATTACAGAGGTTTCATGACTTTTATTGCGAATTAAACTTATCCTCTGAAATAATGGAATTTACTTGTTAAACTGATGTTCAAACATTTCAAACTAGCTCATTACAGAGCAGAAAAGTATCACATTACTTCAATGAACAATCATGCAATAGCACAGAGAGCATACTGCTCAAGCAACCAATTTACAAAAAAAAACAGACATATTTGTTCGTGGTCCCTTTTTTCCTACTCTCCTGTCTCTCTGCAAATACTGTGATTGTTAATTTATTTATTGCAGGCTATAGTATTGTATAACGTCAGTGTAGAATACTTCTATAAACTTAATCATCTTCTTTAACATATTAACATTTAGCTATGAAAAGTAATTTTTCTCTTTATAGAGAAATTTCATTTAAAAAAAATGAGCTGGAGTGCCATGGATTTTACATTACAAAATTATGATGATGTCGAAGTCTTCAATGTTGTTTGCTTAGCACTGCATCTTCATTATATCCAATATTGTTAAAAGCAAGTTCTGCTCTCTAATTAAGTTCCATCTTTGGCTGTCCCATTGCCTTTGCTCATGGCTACACACCAATTTGTATATTATAAAGAATTTTCTATTGATTCTACAAAGTTGACAATTTGCCTAATGGAGGGCAAGAATAATTTGTGACTGTGACTTCCCTTCCTTTCCAAAGTGTGCCTCTACAGAAGTTGCAGATGACGTATGAGCAGTGCACATTAGGTTCAGAACGAAAACATCTGTCAGCCAGATATCTAATGGCCCATTTCACAGTGAAAAGATGATGTTCAAAGTATGTCAATTTTCACTGGTATTTTAATTACAGCTTTGATGGGTATGGTTTAGTTTATCTCATGTATTTACATAACATGTACAAAAGGCCTGAAATCTTCTTTACTCTCATATTTACCTTGCAAAACTTAAATTTGTGGAATCAAATGCATTTCCTTTCCAATGAGAACAAAAACTAAAAGGTTGTAACCACAATACCTAAAATTTGGAAGATTAGATTCAATTGCATAAGTAAAAATCAAAGGACTGGATTTAATCCAGAAAAAAGAAACAAATTTTCTTTCACCTGTTTAGAAAGGTAGACTCACTTATCAGCTACCCTAGGCAAATATAAGCCAGCATCCATTTAATTTTCAGCACTACTGAGTACCATATAAAAAAAATCCACACTGCTACTCTAATTACTTTTTTCCACACATTTTTATACATAAAGAAAATTTTAAATGAATTCAACACTACTGTAAAATTTCCTAGATTTGACATTATTTATTAATTTCTGAATGCAACATGCTAAATAAAAAATTTTAGAGATATAAGAAGGGAATTCACAGCCCTTGTCCAATTGAGCACAATTAAACTTCTATGCTGCTTAAGCAAACTTCAAATCTCAGCATTTTTTTCATTATCTATGAAGTATCTTTACAAAGATTCAACTATTTGTGTTTCTCTCTGCCTTAAAAAAAATGTTTCAAAAATGGAAACACAGAGGCAGAGATTTCATGTTGTGTTAGATGCTGTCAAATAGGTCTTTTTCTCTCCCTTTCTCTGTTGTTTCCAGTCATCCTTCTCTCCATTCGCTTTTGTTTGCTAAAGTAGCTTACTGACTGTAATAAAGGGAGCCCAAGTGTCAGCTTGAGACTGCCATGAAAACTAACATTCACATAAACCATTTTTTCCACTTTTGTTAAGCTCCTTATCAAAAGAACTCTCCATCTCTCTCGCTCTCTTTTACTCTCTCTCGTCTTCTGTCCTTTTTAGGATATCTTTCTAATTTTATTGAGACTCGTCTGTTAAGGTACAGCACTATAGTTCAGTAACTATAGGAAAGTGAACCCAAAAGAGCCAGCTTGAGACTACCACAAACCATTTTCACTTCTTATGTTAACATTTCATCTCAAAGGACTCTTTTCTCTCTCTGTCAGTTGCAAGGCATCTCTTTGTCTCTATTGTGCTTACTGCGCTAAGGTGCCTCATTGACTGGAGTGAAGTGAACTCAAGCGTGCCAACTTAAGGCTGGCACACATTTTTTAATTTGGTTGAAGTTGACAGCCCAAAGGACTCAGTTTCGGAGGAGCAACACTCCTCCTCCTCCCCCACCTCATGCCCACTCCACAAAAGGTAACTCCAAGATATATATGCTATAATAATACATTTTCTATATTATGTATCAAATCTGACAGAATTTAATTGATCATAATCCTGTAGATCGTTAAAAGGTACTCTTAGGCAGAACATGGGATACTGAAATATGAATACCAAATTGCCAAACACAAACAGTGCTATAACTGCCAAAAAGCTTAGGAGAGCTTAGAAGGAAAGCCTGCTTGAAAAAGAAATACCTCTGAAAATTAGAGACTGGGAAAAATTAAAAAAATAAACATCCAAACTCCCCACCTTAGCCTGTGAAGTTTCATGCCAACTGAAACAATAAGTATAGATTTCTAAACTAAGTCCTAAACACTTTGGATTGACCTTTATTAAAATATTTCTCTTTCCCATAAGGATATATTTTGGTGACAATGTAATTATTAAATAAAAAAAAAACTTATTAAATGAATCATATCCCTGAGTGGAAGGGCGCAAGTGGAAAGAACCAAAACTGACTAAACTGGAAATTCCCAGGACAGAACTCAAGTCAGCTGCTATCGGCAGTTAGAACTAGCAGCCTTTGGTACCTAAAGGTTTCACTGGAAAAAAAAAAAAAAACAACAACAACCAAAAAAAAAAAAAAAAAAACCACAGAAGAAAGAATCTACTGTGCAGTATTTCCCGCCTTGTTTTTTGTTTGTTTTCAGTGATGTCCTTCACTTACTTTTTATGTTTTCCACAATTTCTGACAATATTCAGTTAACTCAATTTAACATTATCACTCTTCTGTACTGCTTAAATTAAGTCATGGAGTTTAAAATTGTAAAACAAAAATGGACATTTTTTGATAACACAATGTATCCTTCAGTTTTTTACAGCCAAAACCCCACACTTTGCAGCACAGAAAATCTGTATGTCTTAAATTCAAAATGTAGTTTTTAAAAGCTTGTTTATTTTTGCACAAATCAGAGATTCATAATAAAGTTACTGAGAAAAATCTGTGCTACTTATTTTCAGTTTTTCTTATTTAAATACCTGTAGGTCACACTAGAATTTCGGGAACATGGCTAACACTGACAAAACCCAGTCCAAGTAACAAGTGATCTTAAAAACCTGCCCATTAATTGTGAACACAGCAGAAATCTTACAGAGGTGTTTTACAAGCTTTCATACACAGTTTGCCTCCAAAATAAAAGAAAAAGAAACAAACAAAACAAAAAATCCAAATAAAAACCCAAACAAACAAAAACCCCCAAAAACAAAAACCAGAAAGGCCCAGAAAAAAAAAAAAAAAAAAAAAAACAAAACCCCAGCCAACCATAACCAAAACCTTTTTTAAAAAAAACCTTCACTGCCTGAGAAAATACAAAAACCTTGTGATTTCAGGCCACACAAAGTTTACTACCACAACCTGTCCGTTTCACCAAAAGGAACCATTGAGTACAAGAAGTCATTTTACTTCTAACATTGCCAATAAAAGCCTTAATCTTGGTTGCTACACTTGGGTTCTTTCCAGTTCCTGAATATAATAGTGTGCAACAGTGCCAGAACATCACGCCAAGAGAGCAGCATTCAAAAAGGTAGATGCTCCCATATCAAAAAGGCTTTATTTTTCCATAGTACATTTGGGATTCATTCTATTTCTCTTCTTGTTTCTGAAACTTCAGAATTCAGTCAAGTCTATACTCTTAATTTTACACTGCCACAGCTAAGAGATAGAAAACATGCAATTTACCTACAGAAAAAGAATCAGGAAAAAGGTGTAATTTTAGAGCAGAGAAGCTAAAAATTAGTAAGAGAAGGGAATAAATATGGATTGTAAACTTTCAGAACGCTTGATTTTCACACCATGCTCTAATTGAAAACACTCTTTGACACATCAGTGCTTATTAACAAAATGAAGTATTACAAGTTCCTTAATAGTCAAGGTCAGAGATGCACAAAAAAAGCAAACAAAACCCAAGAACACCCACACCCAGTCATGACCAAATAGTGAGTAACAACAGGGCTGGTGATGATTTTGTAGAAAACCTAACATGAACAATGTACATAAAAGCATACATTTTAGCACAGAATTTCAAGGATGTAGCTGATGTTGCAAACAGTAAATGAACTGTAAAAAACTCACCTCAACTAATTGTAAACATAATAGGTATTTTATCCCAACAGTTCATGAATTTCAATTATTAGTTTAAGTCGATTTATTATATGGTTACCAAAATACCCAATTGTCACTAGCCTGCAGGAAATTCTTAAAAATAAATAAATAAATTTCACAATTTCTGTTAGGTCCATGGGCATTGTACCATTGTTCTTGGTAGTATTACATTTTCATTAGTGCTTTTGGAAGACTGTTAGAAGCAGAGGCAGGTGTTTTCTGGAGTAAAGGAATGTTTACTTCACATTGCATGAGCACAAGAGCCAAGTTTCACAAGCTGTGAGCAGCTAAATTAACTGAATATTCCTTGTGACAAAGCAAAGCGTTTCCTGGGTGAAACAGTAGGATGTACTGTAAGCAGTATCTTGCACAGATTCATAGAACACAGGAAGCTTTCTGAGAACTTTCTGGGCCCCCTTTCATCTTAAAATCAGCTAAAAATCTATTATTTGCCAGCAGGAAACTAAACAATGTTAAAATGCTCTAAGCCTGCAAACCTGTCTCTGGCAAACAGCAAAATAAATACAACTGGCCAATTTCAATCAGGTTTCTTTGGCAATTTTTCAAAGATGAGAAGAAGCGTGACATGAGTCCTCTGCCAGGTCTCATGTGTCTCTCAATATTCTGTAAACAAAAGCACTTCAGCGCATCCCCAATCAAAGTCATACCAGCTGTTGCTCTTCCTGAAACTGATTTTTTGCAGTGGAAAAGACAAAAATCGTACTGCTTGGACAAGAAAGGGAAAAAAAAAAAAAAGAAAAAAAGAAAAACAGGCAAAACAACACACATCAGGAAAAGATAGGGATAATTAATGGCTATTTCAAGATGAAAAGTTTTCTTTTCAGCAGGCATTTTGACACCCTCATAAAAAAAGGCTATGATCATGATTCCATAAAAAAATAAAACTGTATTAAGCTAGGACTTTAATTTCAACTCATGCAATTTTACCAGATTTGTGTAAAGTTCATAGCACTTCAAGAAAAAATAGAAAGACACATTAGCTCTGCAGTAGTTCATAGAAACTTTCTATGAGATAGAAAATGTACTCATGGTAAAAATATTGAGCCTCTAAGCCCTCAGACTGCATTCCAAAAGTCTACCAGAAACATTTCAATCAAGAAGTGAGTATGTGACAGCCAGGCCATTCAGGCTAAAAAGTATTGTGCAGAATTATGTTGGGTGAATTTAGTGCCCTCTAAATGACCTCATATTATGGCCATGGTATTAAGTCATGGAGAAACCTGTAAGTAAGATGAATAATTTTTCTTCCCTTAAAAAATAAAATTTAAAAAAATAGGAAAGGGAAAACTCTCAATTTCCCAGTAAGAATGTTAAATTACCCCCTCTCCCAATGGAACGCTTCACTTTCATTTCCAAGTAGCAGTAAGCCTATTGACCCCCACAGTGTTATCCTTTTCACTGCTCTTACAGTACTTTCTTTAATCTCTTGGATCAAAGATTGGTCAATAAAAATCATCTCTGCTTTTGTGGGGAGCAAACAAACTGCACCAAGACCTATGATAATTTTAAATCTTCACTAAAATCCCTGAGAAACTAAACAAAAAAAAAATTTAAACTAAACAGCACACCACATATATGTATGTAGATGTTAACTTTGCAACTGGAAGTGTTTAGGGTTTTTTTGTTCTATATGAACTATTCTGAGGTATTTTTGAATATTATTTTAGTAATTGAATAAAATATTTTTTCATACGTGTTGCATTAAGATTTAGATCTTGAAAAACTAAAGCTAAATTATGTTTATACACCATTATACACTCTTTCCAATCAACTGGGTTAATTGTCCTAGTTGTAGAAAAACCTCTGTGTGTTCCACAAAGATTAAAAAATTGCACAGTGTTTTTATAACAGAAATATTTGGTGAGACAGTTTTTAAACACATAGCTTCCAGAATATACAGCATCCAAAGGCTCTGCGTTTCACCTTAGGTATCAAATCTAGCAAAAATCTGAGCTTGGAGGGGGGAGGGGTGGAAAAAATGGAAAAACAAAATAAAAACAAACACCCCAGTAGAATTATTTTGCTGTGGAAAAAAGAAAGCCTTAAACTAAACCCAAGCATCCAGAGGTATTACCTCCATGCTACATTACCATACAACTTAACTAATTTTTAAATTCTTTTTCTATTTTAACCTAAGCCTCCTGTGTACAACATCCATATACTGACCTTACTATTCAGAGTGTTTCTAATATCCATCAGCTTCCTTGTCATCTAAACTGAAAGGGAGTGATTTCTGTTTTGCCAAAACTTCTTGAAGTCACTCATTATCATTGATCACTGCATCTTCATCTACTATGGACTCCCTGATGAATGCTGAGCATTTCCCTCTTCCCAAGTCTCAAAAAAAACCCACAGAGAGTGGATGGTCCTTTTGATCTGTGACACTGATACAACTCTGAATGTTTTCACCAGGTCCCCCAAGACAGTGCTTGAAGGTCTTGACATTATTTACAGCATGCCTTGTAGAAAATCTTTTGCTATCACAATTTTATTTTCACCACAAACTGCCCTCTTCCTTCCATTAGGAGTTGTTCAAACCCACATTGCTACCAAGCAGTCTCCCCATTTCACCAACTGTATTTGCCTCACCCTCAGGACAGGTTGTCTGCAAAACTGAGAGATTCATGGTCAAGCATTCCTCAAAGAATCACCAGTAAAACTAGTGAAAAAAAGTATGTGCCCAGAACATTTTAGTCATAATAACAGAATTTCCATCATTTTGGGCTACATGTTTTCAAAGCAGAGATCCCAGACTTGGAGCTTGAGTTCAGGCAGACTTAAACCAAGTCCTAGCTCTGCTATAAATAACAGTTGTTTAGTAACAATTTCCTACTTTATTTTATAGCTCCATGCCACTTTTTAGGTCATGTTGAAAATGGATCAGAAGATTCAAAGGTGAAGGGGAATGCTTTCTTATTTTTTCTATATGGCACCTTGTATGCACTCTGAAGTGATGTAAAATAACACATCAGCCTAAATACCACCCATAATTACTGAACTATAATTATTTTCTCACACATTTATTGTGAGGTCAGGAGTTATTCTACTAAAGATTTTGAAAAAAAAAATAGACCCTCACTTCCAAATGCAGATCACTCAATTCTTGATGCCAAGGCTGAGAGAACAGTTAGTGTCCCCACACCCTAATGCCATTATGGAGATGCACTTGGTATATCAGGTATGGCCCCTCAAGTCCCAGGGAGAGCAAAAGATGCTTGGAAGATAAATAAAGCTTAGGTGAATCTACACTGGCCTAAAACAAAAAGGGCAGCCTTGCATTTGCTGCATGAACAAATTCCCCATTATTTTACTTAAAACTTTGAGCATACAAGCAACAGACAGGGTGAACCCTGAACAGTTTTGTCTGTCCCCACTGCCCCTGCCATGACCCCCCATCAGGGAAAGCTTTTTTTCACTTAGAATACAGATGAAAAAAGTAGTTTTTAAAAAACTTTGGAATTTACAGGTTGTTACTGAAGAAACTACTTTTTTTTTCCTGTGATGTAGAAAGGGAGCCTGCTGGACTTTTCCAGTGTCAGTGATATTAGTGCACAGAGAGGCTAACAAAAGGCAGCCATGCTGTCTGCTGCAGCACTACAAATGGAGAAAAATACAGTAAGGTGAAGGGAAAAAAAAAAAGGCAGAAGCAGCTAATTTCAACAACAATTTTAACAGCAGATTTAGAAAAATGAAAGTAGAAGTTGACACTTTTATGACAGGCTAAGCTAACATTGATTCAGTTACATTGTTACAGTAACCTCAGAAAAATATTTCTTTGTTTAAAGGGACTTCATCATGATTCAAAAAAATATAATACATATTCATAGTTTATATACAGCTTTTCCTAAATCTCAGTGCATCTGACACATACATCACATGCAGCATCTATTGATACATTCTTACTGTTAGAGCATTTTTAAGATTTCCCATATCTGATAATAATAATTAAATTAAAATATCATGGTTTTATTGTTTTCTTAAATAAACCACTCATACTAAAAATGGATACTTCATATAGAAAATAGGTTGCTGTTCTCTAAAATTGACTGTAATGTTAGTTGAATATTAATAAAATCCATAAACCATTAGTACATTGTAGCTGCTTTGTTCTGAATTACATAGACCTTTTATGTTTATTCCTCAGTGAAAATGCATTAAAAAAACCCGAAATCCTCTCTAATTGTGCTCTCTGAAGATAGCTGGTAAAATCATTTCTAGCAGCAATAAATCAATTGTAATATTAAAATGACCTGCCAGGTGCATCTTCTGGGTATCAGACTAATTAAGGGAATGTATTAATTGCAACTATTCATCAACACCACCAATGTTAGATAACCCTTACAATGAATCTTTTTACTATATTATCCAGCTATGAAACTGCAGTTTGACAAAATATAGGGGATTAAACAACAACAACAAAACCTAAAAAAACCCCTTATGCACAGCTTTGTTTATTACTTTGTTTCCAATTCTTTGCTGGTAAATCAATCAAACAGAAAAAATAATATATATATGTACATATGTAGTTTGTACTTAGACATATTTCTATATCAGGAGAGAATTTTACAAGGTTTCAGATACTAATGTGGGTTTTTTCCCCTCCCCCCAAATCTAATTCAGATATAAATTTATATGCATTTTCTGTAGCTATGAGCCAAATGTGACCCAAATTTGGATCATTAGGCCTTCACTAACTACTTCTTTCTGAAAGTAAGCTTAATGGTCTCTTCATTGTTTTTTCCACCAGGATGTATTTATCACTTTATACATTTCAGTCTACTGGTTTGTATGGCTTTCTGCTTCCCCCAGTTTTATTTCCTGAGCTAAAAATATAAAGTGTTCTTCAAAAGTTCAGGGGTTTTTTTATCATCACCTTCCGCAAACAAAAATTCTGGATTGCAGAATAACTTCATATATTTCAGGCAAAGCACTGAAAGTTGCAGGGTGAAGTCAAACTCCTACAATACCAATTTCTTTGCCATGTTTTGTTTGTTTTTTTTTAAAGATTAAGAAAGGGCTACAAGTATAGGCAGGGGGGGGGAAAATCTACATGTATGAATTCAATTAGCAAAATACACAGAGAACAGTAAATACACAGACCAAAGCCAAAACGCATGAGGAAAAAATTTGGCCCACAATACCCAACCCAAGTTCACATTCCTCCCCTCAGTGTGCTGCAATTTCTCCTGTCTAAGAGACTGGTTCCTGTTGACTCAGTCAGTTTAGACCTTGTAGGTATTTCTAAGTTACCCTCATGTCTAAGCCCTAAAAATAATTAGATATAACTGACTATTCCATTGCCAACCCTCACAACGGCCACCATCATTCTGTCCAAGGTGAACCAGAGATTATAAGAAGCACCTGTAGATTCATAGAAAGACATTCCTGTACCTGGAAAAAATTTACCTTCTCTTCTGGGTGTATATCCATAGTTGGGCAGTGAGAAAAGGAAACTGGTCATACTTATAAACCAGCACTCACACACATATTAGAACAATTATGTCTTGGTTTTATTCAAAAGAAGAAGGGCTGGTGAAAACTTTACAACTCTGGGCTCCTGTTTGGGCTTTTGTATAATTACTCTAAGTGGTACTTCTGCAGAAAATACAGAATTCTGCACCTTGTCTTGAAGGTCATAGTACTAGATACTGGCAAAGGTAGCCAGTGAGACTCAGGCACTGGCATTACAGTGCAGACGCACTGATAGCAGCTCCCCAGATGACTTCAAAACAAGCTCCCAGTAGCAGGCACTGGGGCTCACAGCAGGCAGCCTGTTCAGCACCCACAGCCATGCACACCACGATCAGGATGCCTCTGTTAACATGCATCTCTGCAAACACACTGCAGCCCTGACCTCCAACACTGCTTATTGTGGGTTTGAATGTTCCTTGAACGGCTACTACCAAGAATTGTCAAAATAAATGAAATCAAAAGGAAATAGTCCCACAGTAAAAAACACTTGATTCATTTTTACTTATGACTCATGATAAGAATATACACTTTCCTGCTTTTAAAGATTGTCAAATATAAAAATCTTAAAATTACATAGACACTTCACAATCAGCAATGAATTTTAAAGCCAGTCACCTGTCTCCAGCTTGTGTCAATATGTCTGAAGAAATGCTCTCGATTGCCTTTGGTATTCAAAGAGTTAGAAATAGAAGTTCACAAGTAAGATATTGTTCCTGTTTCTCCCTTCACTACCCAGACTGCTTTCTGATCTTCCTTTTGTCCTCAATCCTTTCCTTATCCCTTTCACCTCTCTTTCTCACTCTCACTCCGTCCCCTTGATCCATCAGACACAGCCAAGCTATCTGACACCAATGCCTTAAAGTAATTTTGGACAGAGGCAAAATGCCCTAGAATCCTTAGTAATCCTCCTCAGATCCATGTACTGAGCCCCAGGTTGGCTCTTTTATAGCCACAAACAGTCTTTCAGCTAGGTAGCCTGGAAACTGAAAGCTGTTTCAGTAACAGAAGAAGGACAACAAGTCCTGAAAGGAAATTAGCCTTCTCAGGAAGAAGGGGAGAAAAAAAATCCACTTTTTTTTTTTTTTGAGTGCTAACATTAATATAAGCTAGGATGAATGAACCAATCAATAAACAAAGGAACTCTCTAAGTGGAGGAGGTAAATGGGGAACAGTTGGTTATGAAGGCAAGATCTGTCCTTTCATTGCAGTTGTATACACTCCACATCCTGGTACAAGACAATGCTTTACAATAACGAGGGGTTTAGTGAATTATTGAAACAGCTACAATGTTCCGTAGGCCTGTAGAAAAAAAGTCTTTCGCCCTTTACCTCATCATTCCCTACTGAGTCCAAGTATAGTTTTTGACATACCAGATAGTGGGATTTTTCTTTGTCCTTTTCCTGTACAGCTAAATCAAAAGCCATATGGAATTCAGAGAAATAAATAAAAAATAAAACAAAAATCAATAAACTACTGCCAAAACCCTGTGGATCATACTAAAGTCAGTGTTAAGTTACCTTTCATGACTAAGCAAAAATACAGAAAAACTGAAAAGACTGCTTGTACCACAAGAGCTGCTTTCCCCCCAGCTTAGCTTGTACCAGCACTCACACTCCCTGGGTACAAAAGGTAGATTGTAGTGACAGATGGTGGGTCCTGAAGCTATCTCACCTGTGAGAGGAAAAAAAATATTTGACAAAATAATCTACAGTGTGGGAACATAACAGATCCTATTCTTTGCAGCCTAATATAAGCCCCTGTCATCTCACGACTTTCTAATCTTTTCACAGAGAAGAGATCATAAGAGAATCATTTATGTTGGAATATGCAGATACACTGCATGAGCCAACCCTTCCCAACAAACAAACAAACAAACAAAAAACCCACAAAAAAATATCCCCAAACCAAAACAAGAGTTTAATACAGTGAGGGAAAATAACACATGATCAAAAGCAATTAAGGATTATGTCTAAATTGTGAGTATTTTTAATGAAAGAAGGTGGAGATTTTTGGAAAGGAAGATGAAGGAGGAAACAGAAGGAAAAAGGAAGAAACTCGGGATCCAAAAGCTGCTTCTTTCTTTGAAGGCCCATAAGACCTGGGCAAGAAACAGGACATGGAGCCAGATAACATGCACTCACTATTTTAGGGTAAGGGCTTAATTCTTCTTCAGCTCTGCCTTGTTGATCTTGTGGTAAAATCCCCAGGGACAATGGATGTCATAACAGTTGTATTAGACTTACTCTAGCATAATGAGGAGGAGAACCCAACATCAAATTGTAGCAAATAGAGTCAAGGTGAACTTACACACCTATCTGGCAATAATATTAGATTCTTTCAAGTTAAAAAAACAAAAGCTCCGACACTCTCTGCTTTTAGAATTACCAGTCATTTCCAAATCTATCAATTGATATTTCTCTGCAAGAAAACAAAACAAAAAAATGCTATATGAAACTTTTTAAGAAAAAGAAAGAAATACAAATCATCACTGAAGGATGTGTAACATAGCTGTTACTAAGAGCCACAAATATGGACTTGGCCAGCCCCTCTCCTTCCCCAAAGAAGCAATTTACAACAGTGAGAGAAAGTAAGTCAGGGGATCAAACACAAGAGAAGTTTAAAAGCAGGTTTTGGCTGCAGTACTGATGCAACCTAATGGGGGCAAGAACAACTTAATGCCACACAAATCCATTTTCTGGTAGGGCCAGAAGGCTCTGAGACAGCCTGACAGCTGATTCCACCTCTCTGGGTTGTCAGGAGGCAATGCTCTTTAGAAAAGCACAGCCTAGACTTAAGAAGCTTTACTCACTCTTACTTCCTCATGATAAATTACAGTGTGTGCCACATCAAGAGGCAAAGACTTTAGCATTGCCATGTCCAGTGCTATTAGTATTAAGCTCTTAAAACAGGATTTTATAATAAACTCCTGCTTCTAAACTGTGTTTTTGTTAAAAATGAAAAAAATAAATAAAAACAAAAAGGCTAGTCAATATAAGCTCAGCTCACAATACCACAAAAGCCACGAGATTAGACAAGTTCATAATTTTGGAAATAACTGATTTTGGACATCTTTAGTCTGGCAATTACAGTTATTTGAGAACCTAACATGAGGGAGATAATTTTCCATTCATGTCTGCATACCCCCTCATAATTAATGGAAAAAAATTATAGGCAAGAATATAAGAGTTTCAGTTTTGCTTTATTTGGCCAAAATTGGAATTTTCAAGAAGAAACCTGACCTTAACTTTTGTGGATGACCGACTACAAAACATTTTCTTAATTTGCTTTAACATCAGTCATCAGCTTCTTTCTCCGATTCTGTAGTATATCAAGGTAAAATTTTACTCACAACCAATCCAGACATCTGCCAATATAAATAGCACATAAATACTTGATTTCCAAGGGTCAATTTGTGATAGGCCAAAAATTAGGTATCCACATTTTAGCTCCTGAAAACTGTTCAGTGAAGATGCACATATGAAGACATAGCTACAATCTTTTGCATGCACCAATATATTCTACACTCTTTTCTCTAAGAAGGCATTTGGCTTCATATGTTTTGTCTACAGCAACAGCAGATCCTCTAAAAAGCAATATCAAAATCCATATCCATAATCTGAATTTTTTCTGATTGCATTGGTACACCAGCTTCCAGCCATTAGCCTCTACCTTAGCTAGAAAATAAAGCATCCCTCTAAAATCCTATCGATTCTAAAAACGTCTCCTCCCAAACACATTTGTTCCAAGAGATTGTTGTTCTCTTTACTATGCTTCTATATGGTTATACTTTCAAAGGAGCAAATTTTTTTCTCCAAGGCTTATATTCAGTTTTGCCTTTTACTTATGGCAGTAGTTTATCCTTAATATAGCTATAAAATATACCATATTTCACCCTATTTCACATTTTTATCCTGCTCTTTTTCTCTGAAAAGTGTCACCCTTTGTAGTAACTTTTTAAACAAATGTATGGAGTCTTACCAACCTTTAATTCATTAAAATATGCAGTTGTCAGATTTAACAAATAAAAGACAACAGTTATTCCCAGAAAAAAAAAGTTCTTAATAATGAACCATTATTTAGTGCTATTACATAGATGAAATTTACTTTAAAAACCATTTTATTTAAGCATATTTAAGATGCCTGGACCCATTTAGCAAAACGGCTGTCTTCCACTACACATGTAGCTGTGCAAAGCTATTGTTCAGGACTTCATCGGCCTTGCCCAGTGCATGAGACAAGCTGATTTTTGCTGAATCAGGGTCTTAGTTCTAAATTATACCAATTTTTCTTTTTGGACTTCAGATTTCCTCTTTAAAAAAACAGGAGGGGGTGGTTGTGGTGTTAAGGCAATTTGTTTACCTGTTCAGAAACACTGGAGTATTAGAACCTCTGATTGAATTTAAAAAAAAAAAAGGAAAGAAAAAGGATGAGATCTACCCTTAACAGAAATTTTCAGTAGAATTGCTTTTGTTAAGAGTCATTAGTCTTATAAATAAAATGGGAATGTATCATTTACATGATGAGGAATAATAAGCCAGCTAATAGATTAGCAGCATACTTACTTCCATATGCTAGAAAATATTTGCAGCATCATCCTGTATTGTTAATTTTCACTGCTATGATAACAGAAAATTATCTGAAAAATGGATCAGTACAAATCCATTCATATTGTTTGTCACTTTGAAGAAAAATACATCAGAATAATCATGTCAGGCAACTAAGAGTTTCTATAATGACAAATGCAATTTTGAAAAATTCTGGGCCAGAGGTGCTAAGAGATTATGGCAATTTTGGATATTTGATATTTTCTTATTAAATCCTAAAAGAAATTTGGTGCTTATATTTCCCAATTCCTACAAAAATACCTTTCATTATGAAGAAATTGATATTTTACTAAATGTGTACAACAATAATGGTATTAATCCATTTTAGAAACTCAGCTCAACCCAGTACATTCTACTACTAAACCAATATCTTGCCAGTGAAGTAAATTATCATTCTCTCAGTACTCTTAGTTGACACGACACTGTCATTAACAATCTAGCTTCCACATTAATGTATCACTAGAGACACAGGTATCTCTTCAGTTCTATGTGCCCATATAGCCATACATTTCATTCAAACTACAATTAAACATGACTAGGTTTGTATTCCAGCCTTTCATCCTTTTCTTCCTCATTTTTCTCAGTAGACCAAACAATCGAGAATTGCATATTTCATCTGTTGCAGTGCCTCAATAATTATGATGGAGCTATAAAGGAAATTATACACTCTGCGGATGATTAAATCAGCCTAAACATTCTACTCTCATGATTCATTGTGGCATGAATGAAGACACCATATTCTTAGCCTTATATCTGTCCTGTTAATTTTCCTTAGCTTCATTATTTTTTTGCCTGGTACTTTTGACCCTTCTTTTGCTCCCCCCTATCCTACCCCCTATCATCTGTCTCTCTCCTTTTTTCTTCTAATTAGGCCACTTCTGGGTTTTTCTCTTTTTTCCTGTCCTTCTTGCTCCAGGTATACTTCTGTCCCTGCTCTCACCTCTTTTCCACATTATCTCTTTCTAAGTAAAATATGAATGCCACAATTTTTCGCTTTCTGATTTGTGAAACTCATTCTTTCCTCTGTCCCTGCCCAGGCTTCCACCCCCTATGGGGAAAAGCCTATGCTTTTCCTTTCTCCTCTATTATGAGGTATGGTCTCTCTTGTATTTCAAGCTCTAAAGTTCACTGAGCTTTTGGGAAGAGAAAACTACAGCTGTGGTGAAACAACATAGGTTAGTCCAGAACTACTGCTGTCAATTCAATTCAGTTAGAACCCTTTTTCTGAAGTAATACTATAATTGCCCTAATTACTGGAAAATTAGAAACCAAATAAAATAAAAACACTATAACAAAAACCACCCCAAAATTCCCCCAAATCAAAACAAAAGCCAAGCAAAACCCCCAAACCAAAAACCACAAAATCACAATCTCCTGGGGAAATACACTTAGAGAAATCCTTTTGCCAGAAATTTCTCTGACTGCCTATGCTATGCTAGGTGGTTGCTTTTTAGAGGATTATAGCACAGTACAACTCAACAGAAATTGCCAGGCTTAAGTGATCTGTACTGAAGCATCTCTGCTAACAAAACTGCACTAACATAATCCAAGTGAAGAGCTAGCTCTTCAAGTATATAGTTGTAAGGTGTAACCCTCTTGTGTAACACACACCTTCTACATCTATTCAACTCAGCTTTTCTGACTCCTAATGTTCCAAATCTAGGAGATATTTATTATATTTTTTTGTTTGTAGTACTCCATAAAGTGTAAGAAGACTAAATAAAGTGACGATCAATCAGCAGTCATTTGGAAAGACCTTAGATAAAAGCATAGCAAGGAATAAATGCCATAATTGTATATTCTGCCTCATATTTGGTCATTCTTGAAGCACACTGCATTAAGGTTCTTACAACATAGACAAAATTACACACCTGTACAACGGACCTTACTAAACACTTTCTTTTCCTTTCAACTAAACGTAGGCACTTCAATAAATCTTTCCTGATTTGGGTTCTACATTTTGTCTTGTAGCCTCTTCATTTATATTTTATGAAGCCATTCCTATTTCTATTCCCGTATTAAGCATATTATCTTCTCTCTATACATCTTTTCTGCAGAACATCCATTGATATAAAACCCTCTATTTCCTTATATCTTGCATAAAAAAATAAAAAAGGGACAAGGAGATTTCTCTGGCAAATTAAATTATCATAAATCACTATTAGATTAATGAATTCTTTTAAATGTTGCCTTTAGGCAAAACAAAAAGAAAGATAAGGGAAGAAGTTTAGAAATAAGCTTTTGCAAAATAATCTGTAAAGTCAAACAATTTTGTTGGATTAATCACTCCACATTTTGGTATAATTTTCTTTCTTGGTTGACTAAAAATACGTTACTGTGAAATATTAGGTAGGCATTCATATATTCAAACATAAGTGGCAAGTTCTCAAATTGTTAAACACCTTAAGAAGTCATAACTATCACATGGAATCCTTTAGAAAGCAGCTACCCATTCCCAAGGCATAAAAGGCTAATTGGAGCAATTAACTTTAGGTATCCAATGTTAGAAGTTGTGAAGTGTAGAAATTACAGTAAAATTCACAGAGAAGACATACTTATGTATAAATACATTAATGACCACACAAAAACCATTATGGTCAATATGGGTTTACAACTCTTCCTATTCAGTAGAAACATAGCTGGAAGCAATTCAGAAGAGTTGAACTGCAAAATGTAAGAAAAGGGACTCCAGTCTTTGCTAACAAATGGATTAAGTCAGCATCGCATGAATCAAGAAACAATATCTAACACACATTCTGGAAGCTTTTTATTAAAGTCTGAGAATTAAATACATAGACTGACTGCTTCTGAATGGTATGAACTAGATGAATTTTTGCAAACACCTGTAAATTAGAAGCAGAATTTGAAATCTTGCATCACAATGGTCAGATGGATGCAATTCTACTACCCAGTTTAGAAAAACTCCTCAGGAAGCACAGACTCTACAAAAAAAATTATATTCCATTCACTGCCACTATATTTTTTAGAGTCATTTTAAGATAAATAGTGCTGTGATAAGAGGGAAAGAAAAAGTATTAGCACTAATATTTTAGTAAAACCATTTTATTCTGAGAAGTTCTGCAGAAATCACACTATGCCAGTGATATTTAATTGTAACATAAAAATTAAACACCATTTACTTGGTATAAAATTAGGATAGTATGTAAATTAAGTAAGTTTCAATTCATGTCTTCTTACTCACATCTGTTGGCAGTTTAAATAGTTTTAGTGTCATTAATTGTTATAAAAGTGCAAGATTTGCTGTATGCTTGCCACTTAGGACCAAAGGCACAAAAGTCTAATTGAACTAAGTAATTAGTAATTTGTCATTTCCTATTGTCAGCAATTACTTCCCATTAGAAATCCTCACTGAAAATTCTAATTTGAAGTGAGGTTTGCATTTTATTGCTGTCCATCCAAATTAGTTTAAAATTGACAGCTACATTTTCATTTAAAAATTTAAGGATATTAAATATGCTTGAAGACACTGAGACATATTGTACCCTGTGTGTAGTTGTGATAACATATCTGGACTCAGAATGAGACTCCAAATCCAAAACATTTCTTTCTTTTCTTCAATTACAAAGTATATACCAGCTTTACATAGTAGGCCACATCAAACTCTTGCTCATGTGAATAGTGCCCTTAATTGGCAATTTAAATGGGCAACACAGAATATGACACACAAAATTCTGTTAGGATTCTTTGGATTTCTTACTCACTTTTGTACAAGGAATCAGAAATACGTATAGAAAATGCACATAAGAGGAATGGAAGTGAGTATTTTCATGCTTTGTCCTACAGGCATTTCCCTGTGGTTTTACTGCAAAAGAATTTCTCATTTGTTATTTTGCAGGCTTGTTAAAGCAATCAGCAGTGTTCAGTTATGAATGCTCATCGTGCAGAATGAGGCTGTGCTTGGGAGGGCAGAAGTGCTGCAGGTTCCTTGGAAATGCATGGGGCTTTTCCTGTGGAAGAGGAGGAGGAGGTGGAGATTTATAATTGAGATGTGTCGAATGGGTATGCAACATCATTTCAGGGTTCATAACATGGAACTGCCTAGCTAGCAGCAATTTGGTGCCTGGTGAAATGCTTCTGCTGCCCAGTATAACCCAGTCCTGAAGCTAGGGGAAAACTTGATGGGCCAAGAAGTCAACTGGTTCAACTTTCTTAGCAGAAAGTCAAAAGTAATAATAATGTAAATTCATCACTGTCCCAGAGATCTTTTGTAAGCAAGTTACAAACCTGAACACAAAGAGCACAGAGGTTCAGTTTTTTAATGTGAAAAATGCTCAGACCCTGAAATATGATCATGCTTAGCTCCAGCTGACAAGCATTTCAACATAAAGCTAACAGTTTAGCAGAAGTTCATACTACATGTGCTCAGAAGACACCAGCTGGACATCAGCTGCTATCCACTTGTAAGTAAGCCTCTCAAAATCACATACAGAATAAGAATCTACAGTAAGTTCTCACCATAAAATGGGGGAGGGAATTTGACTTTTAAGAAGTTGTATTAATTTACAGAACCAGAAAACAACAGAATTGAATAATTTTTTGTCTAATAATGGACAACACTAAAAGTATTATCAAACCCGTCTGCACTTCAACTGCAGTAGTATACTATGGTATACTGCCATCTTTCTTTGCTTAGTTTGTGACACGAGGATTTACCTTTAAATCTTGCAATGGTGATGAATTTCCCTTAAATAGTTATTCTACATTCATGTTTCCTGAAAGCATACATCTTTTACAGAAATTCTCTAAGTGGTTAATACACGTTGCAGATAACTAGCAGTCTAGATTAAGTGCACATTAATTCCTATGAAGACACCATGCTTACACAAATTTCACCACAATTAATACTGTGATAGACAAAATTGAAGATTTCTAATGATTTGTCACTAATAAATAACAGCCATTGTCCACAATACTTTCATAGCTGGAGTAGTCTGTGTCAGGCAATCTCAGACAGTGTCCTAAGCCTCTTTTCTTAAACTGGTTGAATAGATTTCCTACCCTTTAAAAGAAGAAAAATGTTTAAAAGAAAAACCAAAACACAAACACCATCACCCCCCCTCAATAACCCAAAACACACACACTCAAAAAACCCCACACACACAACCAAAAATCCACACCAGAAGGGGAAAAAGTCATCTGGACCCTCAACACAAGTCCTCTGGACTGTCAGAAACCTTAGTCCAACACCCCTTGTACTCCACTGATATCAGTTTTACTTCATACTGTATTGGTAGGAGCTGACAATAATTAGATGTTTGATATACATTTAAAAAAACCCCTGATCTCAAATGCAAAGACTGTTTCCTAATTATGTGATTCGTACCATGAGGTGCTCAAAGCTAAGGTTTAGAGATATTTTAAGAATAATAAAGTTAATGGGGATATTGCAAACCGTTATTCTGCCATTTCTGCAGCTGTGTTTAATTGGCAATAAGGCACTGGACAAAACAGAGAATTAAATTAAAAGTTCAATAAACACAGATCAATATTCTTGTAAATACCAAGTCTATAAAATGATCTCTTTAAATGTAGTTATACTACAGGTACCATGTAGATAATCTGCATTTGAATTTTATATGTGCTGCTTAAAGTCTAGTTAAATTTCTTCCCAGTAAAATGTATTTGATTCTTGGAATGCTGTCAAAAAAAATTATTATAAGCCTTTCTTTATTCTTGAACTGTTGCTGTGCTCTCATTTCACATTAGCTCACAATCAGCTGAATAAAGAAGTCATCTTCTGTCTAACATGTAAATAAATCATCAGCTTCAGTTACTTTACCACTAGCTGTTTGTCATTCAGAAAAATAATGGTTAATCAATGACTAATCAATGAAGATGTGTAACGTATTAGTTTGCAGTCCTTCATCATCCTATTTTCCTCAATTGCCTGGGGGTTTGTGTTCAGTACTTACAGAATCGATTACAATTGTGAGTGATCATTCAGCTCATGTTGAGAGCTGTCAGCTGGGCTTTCTGCTAGGAGTTTTCACCCTCCTGTTTAATATGAGATGCTAATATTTAGCTGCATCTGACAAGCCAGATACTGTGGTAGAAAATTTTATAAGAAGTGCTTAAGTAACTAATTGCAACACTACATGTCACTTGATGAAACTAAACTTTTCCTGACTTCACAATAATCATAAGCATTACTGCCTTGCTGTGGAAAATTAAAGGAAAATAGCTGTCTGCTTGAGTCTGATCATGCCTGCAGGGAAGGCCTAAGAAAGGCAACTGACAATGATGCCTTTGTGCATAACTGCAGGGGAAACACCGATAATTCTTCAATTTTCATATAAACTGACATTCTTCACCATATGACATTCATGTGTGCACTCAATTCCGTAAGAGAGACACTAGAAAAGTTGGACCCTCAGACTTTTGCTACACAACAACATAAATGGATAACAAAGGTTTCTATAACTAAAGTCATGTTTCACTGCTTGACAAGACTATTTGCTTTGAAGCAGATTTAAGCTTGTCACCAACATAAGGAGAAAAGATTGGGTGTTTTTCACACACGCACACCAAATATTACTGCCAATGTGTAGGTTTATTCACTTTAATTATTGTTTTCATACTTCTCTCAGAAAATGCATGTCAGTGGTAGTCAGAGAGTGTGATGGTGGAAACTAATAATTGTTAATGTATTTCATTAAATATTTAGAACTGAGCGATATCGATTAAAATGGCAATACGTAGGTGAGCAGTTCTAGCAGTTTGAGCTCCAACAGCTCCCTCTTGCGATTGAAGTGTCAAAGCTCCCTTGCTTAAACTGAGCAACATTTGGGCGTCAAGCTAAGTTTATCGGCGCTCTTTCTACACACAATACTAAAAAAAGAGAGAAAGAGACGTAGCCTTAGCTGTAAATACTGCCGATGTGTATATATATATTTTTTTTTTACACAAAAAGTTACAATTAGTTCAATAATCAAATTTAATCAAGAAAAGTAGAGACATTTATCCAATAATTTAAGAAATACAACTCACAAAATTATTTTAATAGTGTAGGAGTTTGTTCACTTACCTTATTTATATAGCTAATTTGATAGACAGGGAAGACAGCAATTTATTTCAGTAAACAGGCACGTTCCCACCAAAGAGACTAAATCTGCACTTATAGAACTGAAAACAATCAGTGCCTGGTTTTTACATAGTGCATAAAAACAGTCCTAAATACATCCTCTAATTCAAAACAGTGACCCATTAAAAATAGCTACAAAACAACATTATTGCTTGCTACAGAAAATTCACAGCATTAAAACTTATTTTTTCTATGTTTTTGTCCCTGATTTGTATTGAGAATAAAATTACTTCTTGCAAATAAATAGATATTCCAGAACTTTTTGGTTTATAAACAGATTGATAGAAAACACTGGTTTCTAGCATGATCAGAGAATGCTGATGTATTGCCTATTAGTGCATCCAGCAAAAATAAACCAAATTCACTATTAGTTACAAAACTAGTACTAAAATAGTACAAAACCAATGAAAATATAAGACCTACAAATTATGTGTAGCAAGAATCTCCCTACAATAAAATAACAAGTAAATACTGTGAAGGAGTAAATACAATACTTGTAAACACATAATACTCATATTTAGTAGACAGAAGAAAGGGTGTTCAAATTTAGGATCACTTGACCAAGTTTCCCCCAATGATCTGAATGAAATAAAATATTGTAATTTAGTTGTTCCTTGCCTAAAACTTCCTCCTATAAGTTCACAGAAATATTTAGATATTGTCAATTCATCTAAGCAACATCTTGAACACTCAGCCCAGCTTCCACCCCTTCAGAATGACAAATAACTGCTCTGAAATCACAAAGTGAAACAACACTTAAATCCATGGATGGTACTCTTAGTATGCACTCCTTTTTGTTTCTCATTTCTTAAGTTCCTGCAGAGATTCAAAAAACACAAACAGGCAAAATGGGTCCATTCCCTCTTAATAATTTGGTGTCTACAGAGTAGTCCCATTTTGTTAAGCTGTTGAGGACTAGAAAAAAAAAGTACTCATCTGCTTACATCAAATTCATACTTTGAATTACCTTGCTTGGTCACCTGCCATTTTTTCCTTTGGTCTGGAAGCCCCCGGTTCATTGCACTATTAGTAACAATAACAGCTAGAGTGTGGTGGTTTTATGTGAGTAAGTATTCTCATTAATGACTTTGCAAGCCATACTGACATTTCATTAAAATGCTTTTATAAAAAACTTTTCTTGAGCAAAATTACTAATCTTTGTCTTTAAAATGAAACCTTTATACCCAAATCTAAGCAATCATATTACATAAGCAAAAAAAAATGCTAATTTTATCCAAAAATTTATAAGCCTTATGAACTATGATATGATTCCCGATGCACAGAACATTTTTCTTTTTTTTTCTTAAGATATAATCATCAAAACAATGACAAATGAAAGACTCAGAAAAGGTTATGACTTGACAAAGTAACATTTTTAAAACTTAGACACCAATCAAATTGATATAAGCATCAGTGATGCAACACTTTCTGACACTAAAGTCTTTACCACTGTCTAAAACATATAGAATAGCCTATTGTGATTGCTTAATGTCAACTTTTGTTCATAAACTCTTTCATAAAAGTGAAACAGGGAAAAATGATTTAAAGCAGTTCAATTTGTCTATTTACCTTAATCTCTAACTATTCCCATATGTCTTAGATACATGATGTATGACATGCCATAAACCAATTCTTCAAAGATCTACAAGACAGAAAAAAAGTCAGGCTCCTAACATTTTATGCACTGAACTTTCATAGACAGCTGGCAAAACAAAACACTTCTAGGCTTCAGAAAAAGCTGAAAGGTTTTATTTGCATCTCTTAAATAAGATACAGTTAAAATATTTCATCATACACACAACCTCAAGGGAGGAAGGTCTTCTTAAAAACCTGAATTAAACCAAAAAAGTTGATGGATGATATTTTAATAAGACAAGTAGACTTTTATTTAAGAGGCAAATGCTAGAGCTGTGTGCTCATTTCTGAAAGCCAGCCTGTGACACTGTACATTAAAAATCACAAGTGGTGCAATCGCACTTTATGGTCATATGCATAACTCAAGGAACTAAGTGCAATGACTTTTTCCAAGTATTTATTAGCAATGCTCACTTTAATATGCATCAGTCTGGAGCACAGGACAAGGCAGCACACATTTAGCAAGATTTTCACTGGCAACTTAGAAAACAGGAAACACACTGCACAATAAAAGTGTCTGTCTGACTTACCCAGAATAGGCAGTAGACTGGAGGAAGGTGATGCATCAATTAGCAGAAAGTTTTTGTTGCATCCAAGTTGCAGCATAGGATCCATTTGGGCATAAGCAGTAGGTAGGGTCCCAGGTGGGATTATTAAGAAAATTAACACTGACACTATATATAAAAAAATAATAATAATTTTAAAATTGCATAGATTGAAACAAGTTTAGGGTTTTTAATAATAAAATTTATATACCTGTGTAAGACATACAATCTTCAATTTATATTTTTAAAATTTCATGCACTGTTTTTGTTTTATTCTGAAATATTTAAATAAATGTCTATATTAAAATGCAGAAAGGTTTCTCATATCAAGACAGTTTCTCATATCTTCAGGAGCTAAAGTTTTTCGGGAAGTCTAGAAATGCATTTTCTATAATTTGGTATCGTATGCATTTAAAAAACATTTGATATCAGGTAGAGATACCTGAATGAAGAGGAGTGTGCATAAATTTTCTAAGACTGCAGTTTTAGAAACTATGCTGTCATGAAATCTGTTTGTGCTAAAAAGACCAAGAAGGTTGTATACAGAAGTAGATGAAAAAACACCCATGAATACCTCAAACTTACAGCTGTAAACAAAGAAAAATAGTTTTAAAACAGAATATAAATTTGTAAAAATATATTATATGTCCTAGGATTAAAATGGCTGGGTTTAGACTTCAAATAAGATTGAGAAACAGACTGCAGATCATGTATACAATGTAGGGTCAATGCCGTATTGAATTTCCAGACCATTTTCAGACTACCTTCTGGCAATAGAAGCATTTTGACCACTGACACTTCCTATGGGTATATCTGACTATCCTGGTACAATGCACCATTCCCCATTATTGAATCTACAAGAAACTGCTGTAGGTTATTCATTGATTGAGTGTTTAAGTGTATTCTTTGGGAGCAAACAGAGAATGAAATCTGTAAACAATCACACACACTAAATCAGCAGAATTCTTCACTTGGACATGGTTTTCAATTTCAGAACCTAATTATCTGTATTATTTGATAGAAGCTCTGTCGCTTTAAATAAAGATGCATAGAAATTTTGCACTTAAAAGTTATACCAAGCTTCAATGTGGAGCTGCACATTTTCTCTCAAAGATTAAGCCATCATTAGCCAATATGACTGTACGGGTACATAAGGTTTAAGTACATCTGCCTATTTTACGCTAACATCTTTGTCTAGATCAATTACAATATGCACTACCACTGTTAAATAACCAATATAGATGCAGACTGGAGATCTATAATATTCCTAATGGAGGTTAGAGCAGATATTAAGAGCTCCATTTTCATAAGCTCGAGCAATAATCATGTGTGCTTGTACGCCTATGCATATCTTCAATCAAGATGTATTTTGATATCACAGGAAAATGTTCCTTTTTCTCCTTTAACCTGTGCAAAATGCTCTCATATATATAGCTCCAAGTTCATTTGTACAGTTTGTCTGCCGCTGTGTATTTATAGCTATTGCCTAAAAGAGCTCTTCATAGGCTACTAGGGAGCTAAAAACATAAGAAAGACGTTTGAAGCTTATTTCATAATAATTTCCACCTTTGATTTAACAAAAAAAAAAAAAAAAAAAAAAAAAAAAAAAGGG